>JAZDUA010000487.1:0-300000 GCA_038098605.1 Gryllus longicercus
AAATGTCCAGACGGATCATTATTGCCTATCATTTCACAACAGCTGGTGGCATTAACCATGGCAAATGCACACTAAGAAGTCATTTTCAACCAAAGTGCAACAGGTGCAAAATGAGGTAGTCCTCTTGATTAAGTGTCGATTAGCATGGAGAATATCTTCAATTTACTTTAAGAGAAATGACGATTGTCAATATGCTTTGGATTTTTAATCCCACATCCAGAACAATGAGGCAAAGCTACTGGAAACATGCTGACAGTATAGTAGTCACGCAATTGCATTAACAAAACGTAATGTTTTCCAGATATGAATCCCAAAATTGGGCGCCCGAGAGAAATCTGGTCTGAGACAGTTCACCTGGACATCATCAGAATGCACCTCTCCATGCAATAGAAAATTGCAGTTAATTTGAATTACAATTAAATTACTCATATGTTTTGGATGAACAAAATATCGGGCCCCAGCAAAGTCGGGACCTCTAGCAAATTGCCCCCAGCTGCCCCCTCCCTTTAGGACGCGACTGAGGAGTTGACAAAGGAGTATCTAACTACAATATAGAAATTATAGGCGAAGTCCTTCATTTGGTCTTTTTAATAATATAATCTCCACAACAAACCAACACATTCCTAGCACAAGAAAGAGAGTTAGTTGCGCCAAAAACATGTTCGCAAAAGACTTTTCATTCATGGATTCAGAGGATCCATATAATCTAAGTACAGAAAAGGTATATTACAGATTGTGAAATTGTTTGAAAAGCGTAAAAGCCTTTTCAGATATATTCGATGATCCCTTATCAACACGCCGGTGTCACAAGCCGGTAAGCAGATGTTTTTAGCAATGTATCATTTCCCTTAAAAAAGACTTTGGTAACTATATGGTCAATGATACATGTAATTTTCAGGGAATTGGTACGAATTTGCACCAGAGACCATTCTAGGTGGCTCGGGCATCAATTGATGTCACGACAGGAGCTCTGACCGGGAGGTCTCAAAGAGTTCGAGTCCCGACGATTGCAGGATTTTCGACACTAAATTTATAGCTAGGTCGAATTCAGCCTATCACGGGATTTGTAGCTGCCGCAAGTATGAGAGGTAGTTTTCCGTGGTTTCTCTGATCAACACTACGGGAATGCCTAACACACGGACCACGGACAGCGCGCGATCTTTCCTTCCTTTTGCCTGACATTACCACACATGCAAGTATTATCACTACCACACATGCCCAGGAGCTTGGAGCTAGTCCCGGCTGGGTCGGTGCCCCCGCTGCCACCACTGGACAGAAGGGGGTCAAAATGGACAAAAATATTAAAAATCAAGTCGTTTTCTAAAGTATTTGATCATGATGGAATGGATTGTAGACATTCTGGGGCATATTGGATCGTTCTTTGTTTTTCTGTTAACCTTTTTTATGCTAGATTAGGCCGCAGTGAATGCAAGCATATGACTCGTATAAGCTGCACCGCAGCTGCCGAGTTTGGAGTAAGTTCTTCTGACCTATTTTACTGTGATAGTTGTTTTGTTTTTTTTTGATACACAATAGTTCTATCTTACAAAGAAACTTGTGAGTATTGAATTACAATAATTATATTAATTATTATCGACATATTTTTACATAAAAATGTTGATTTATTTACAATGATGGGTTGTAGATTATGTCGTCCATCAACAAATATTCAATTGACCGACAAAAAATCTGTAAACCGCAGTAATGTGGAAACGATGTAAACTACTTCAGAGTTAATAGTCACTATTTACGTTAAAATTCGGTGTAGCAATATGTATTGGCTGTTATTTTCAGAATGCACCAGTTTTCGACATCGGGATCTAGTAGAAGCCGTTGTGGACGAGAAAAGAACCAATAAACTATCTGTATTAGTTTATAAAAGACGTTTAGACATTTCTGGTTGTTTCTGAGAACTACTTGAATAAATTATCAATCAATGTGGATACATTTTGTAGCAATACTAATGTTCCCCTAACGAACTTGCTTTCGACACATACCAAAAATTAAGAGAAAGTGGGAATAAGGATGCAGCAGTGTTGATAAAGGAATGCTTTGAGTACACCAACACAGGAAAGAAGATTCTAAACTTTTGTCAAGTACCGCAATCTCTTTTCGAAAATCATGAAATACAGTCGCGAGGACAATAGAGTTGAAGGGTTCTACATTTGTGGAGCTCGCCCTAAAGAAATGAATGACATTGAGCTGATAATGAAAAAATAAGTGAATAAAAATGCGTTTTCTTTTTTATTATCCCCGCTGCACGCGTGGCTTCGTTGCTTGGAGTGCATTTTACACGTTGCATATGGGTTGAACATAAGAATGGTAAGCAAGAGGAGATGACATGGAAATATTAAAATCTCGGAAATAACATATTCAGAAAAGGGAATTAGAGTAGAAAGAGCAAAGCCTGACGGAAGTGGAAATAGCAATGATGTTAACATACCAAGTCGCTTTTTTGGAGTTCCAAAAACTGCTTCACGCATCACCGGAGTAAATCAAGAAACTAAAAAAAATATTTATATTGTCTTACAAGTAATTTCTTGTGCGAAGCACACAATAGTGAAGCATTTAATCTAAATGCTCTGAACACAGCAATATTATTTGTAAAGAATTAACATTGGTTTTTCCTTTCCGTCAAGTGTTCACTAACTTTTATTTCAGGTTCACAAGTTATAAAATCAGCCTTCCTTCCGATTGGACTTCTTTAAGAGGAGGCACAGAAGGCGCGCCACAAAGGCATCACACACACACACACACACACACACACACACACACACACACACACACATCTCGTGTGAACACAATGGGCGATCTGTTCCATCGTCTCGTGGTTACATCTGATCCACTTATTACACGTCTGAGGAAACCTTATGGCAAACAACAAGTAGAAGTTTGGCCGGGAGCTCAAGATTTATTGCAGTCGACCATTAATTTACAATATGATGATCAAGACTATGATAATGAAAACCAAGAATAAAATATCTAAATTCAGTGAAATTAATTGGATTTCATGAACTATTTATTTGTAACATCAACAAAGGATATGAGTTAAAATTTTTAAAGGGTGATTCCATATCAGTAACTCTTCAAACTTTTCTTGGGGCTATGGGAGAAAATCTATGGTCTACAAATCATTTTGTTGGGACCAAAGGGCACTACAAGTACGTATTAAACATATTATTAAAATGAATGTTCAGGATGAATAGTGAGACGTTTTTCAGCTGGAAATATGTTTGTGCCATTTTGACCCCCCTCCTGTCCCAGTGAGCACTGGTGGGAAATACCTGGGGATCCACATGGAAAACTGCTCGAGCCGGACGTGTAGGTCGGCGCTGAATCTCGCCATACAGCTGGGGAAGATCACTGCCATCTCCGCGATAAAAACATGCCAGGTAACATTGATCAATGAACCATCCACCAGAAGATGAACTTGAAAACATGACCGAAGATCAACAACTTTGTACATTGAACCGTGATTTTCTTTAAATTAAATTAATCTCCACAATGAATATTTTGTTAATTCTTATATTTTGTTCAGTCCATTACATCAAAAACATTAATTGTTTTACATCAATTGATAGAACTACAGGAAATTACTTTTACATTAATTTTGTACACGGTATACTTTTCCGTAGGGTTTTTTTATTATTATTATGTGTGGCCTTCTCGTAAGGAACCAACGTGTGTCCTATAACCCTTGTTGGTGTGTTGGTTACATTGATACATGAAAGGAAAGAAAGAAAGAAAAACACTACTATAGAGTCCCTCCCATTCATCCCCCATCCTCCTGTATTTTTGGTATGATGTACAAATCTTGACGAAATTCAAAACTCCTATATTTATTTCACTCAATTGCCGTAATTTGACTGGGCAAGCATTTCTTCACAAACTGTGTTTTATTAAACAGACATTGATAAATACATTTTGCGTGCCCAGGACTTCTTTTCTCTGCAATGCTTGCTTTGAGCTTCAAGGTACTTGATAGTCTCGATGCCCTAAAAAATTTTAAAATTGCAGTTTTGAAAAAAATTTGAAAATGTCAACGTACCGCTCATAAAAATGACGCAGATCCTGTTTTTGTTGAAATATATTAATTTCATAAATTGCGAACGATTAATTTTTGTTCGGTGTCTTCCTACAGCTACAATATGGAAGACAGATTTTTTCCATTAATGAAATCTGTTCCTTAAAGTTAGATCTTTAAATGTGCTTTTGCACACATTTTTCGAAATATTAGTTCCCACGTAAGTTTGCCTGAAGTAAAGAGAATTTTTAACATTTTCTCAAAACTGCTCCAAATTTTTATGTTTTCTTGGTTCATGGTCAAGCATGCTTATAACAATGGTGCAAATCCAATATTTGTTGAACACACTTAATTTTCGAAAATTGCAAAAGTTGCAAATAAAGAGAAAGTATATACTAACATAGTTACCACTAGTAGCACATCAATTTCCATGCTAAAATAGTTTTCACGTTAGAGGTCCAAATGCGTAGGATGTGTTACGATGTGAAATTTCTACATCCTCCATGTACATGTTATATTCATACAATTGCTGCTAAATTTTGATTCATTGTGGTTTTAGTGTGTTTCTACTATGGTCATTTTGCATCTGGGTATGGACGCGAGGTAATGAAAAAGGTAAGTTCTGCATGGTTCGTGGCCCAGCACATGCCATTAAGGGCCAACAAAAAAAAACGGATCAGAGCAGTCTGCTTAAGAATTTGATTCCAAGAGCAATAATCTTGCCTTTACGTGAATTAACAGTTCAATCTACTGTCCAATTGTTGAGGAAAAATAATTTTATCGTAATATATGAAAAAATTTCCCTTGCCATTCTACTGCTAACAACTTAAGACGTTCTTGTAGAAACAATTTATCCTTTCTTCAATTTATTCACATTCTTGGGGTTCTTCTGCTCTGACAACCCTCACGGTGATGGCAAAACAGAACCACGGAATGTAAATCTAATCATTCATGTAGCGGACTGGTATGGAACAGATGAGTTAAGATGTTTCCTCTTAGCACTTCTGACAAATTGAAGGCACAGATCACACAAAACTATTCTAATGGTTGAATGAAATGGTCAGTTCTTTTAAGATTCACTGTTTTAGTAACAAAGTAAGGCTCTAATACATATGAAATATCTATTAGAATCTGCAAACACAAGAACCTTAATTCCTCAGTCTGATGGTAAATTTTTGTTGAAAGAAGCTTTAAATGAAACTTTCCTTTGAATCTCATTGTACTTTCATCAACACTAATGTGGCACAGAAATATGAAAATGTTTATTCCAAATAGGTAGAGACTTAACTTTACTCCCCAAGGATATCTTTACTCGCCTCTAAATAAAATACAACATTCCGCGGAATGTAAACAAGCAAGGACAAAAAACAAAACAAAACAAAACAAAAAAAAAAACACACACACAAAGAAACCTACTGAAAACTGTTCAAAAAATATTTCAATACATAAAAGAACATACACTTCATTAATTTGGGTCATGCCTCCATTTCATCTAAATACTTTACTTCATGAAAGAAGTCTCTCTTCACCATTTCATCAACATACCTGTTTGCTTCCTCAGACCATCATTAGCAAAATAAAATTTTAAAAAATTAAAAAACTGAAAACCTATAATCTCATCTCATTGACTTTTGACAGTTGGCAGCCTGCATTTAAAGGAAATAGAATTCTATTAAAATTTTATCAGAATCCAACCACACACTCCATGTGCATTATTATGTCCACAGCAGTTTCTGCTTTCTTGAACTCTATCTTCGCTGTTCGTATCTTCCAAATGATCCTAAGACTCTGCAAACCAATTTGTCCTCGGTATCAGTTTGTTTTCATTAGCTTCATCTAACAATTTCTCACATCTTCACACTTTAATCTATGAGTTTTGCACTAACATAAACACTTCTGAATTGCATCTGCAAGGACATTCCTGCACTCACATCAGCACTAAAATAAAAAATAAAATAAAAAATTAAAAAAAAAAAATTACAATGTCTCCATCACCTAATCATGATCATAGATGCCCTTTGACTTGAAGCATGAATTTTGAACCCTATCAATTTTGATGACCTTCAACCAGAAGATTACACAGGCTCTATCAGTGCAATGGGTAATATTAAAACATCAAACAATGTTTTCCAAGTACTTTGGTCAAATTCCCAAAAATTCCTGATTTTCAATGTCATGCAAGTCATGGCATTGTTTATTTTGAGACACAGAAGGACTTTTTTTAAAATTTTTATTGTTATGTTTTTTCCATCCATAATTACAGGAGTTTTATTTTTTTTATCATTTTTTTTCTTGAAGAATCATCAGTGATTAATTTGCCACTGATGCACTATACAAATTCAATTTTTTTATTGTTTTTTTTCCCCTTTAATTTTCATCAGTAAACATGTCATGGAGAAGCTAAAAGCTGAATAACAAACTTTAATCTTTAACTATAGTGCAATCTCCCTAGCAAAATTTCACCATCAAAATTAACATAAAAAGTAATGATTTTAACTTTGAAATGAAAATTGAACCCATTCTTTGAAAAATAAAATCAATATCTTGACTCCATTTGATCACATATTTACAAAATGTATTTGAATATTACAGGTCAAAAACACTCATCTGTATACATGTATTTGGACAAAAGATCTTTAGGTATTTGTAAAATAATCATTCAATTACTGGAATAATATATTGAAGCACTTCTCTAATTTGTGTAATTATTTAATTTTGAATATATTCATAAAACATATTTGCACCATATCAAATATTGTTCCGATGAATAGAGGAATGGGGGCACATTTGAACACTTTCTCCGAAGGAGCTTTTGTCAACTCCAAAGAGGAAAATTAAGAATCTTATTATACAGTAAGACTTAACAATTATTCTAGTTTTACATAAAATCATTACAATTTCATCAATCATCAATTAAAAAAAAGCAATAAACATTTGCAATTTTAATGGCAAAGTGTTCAAAAGTGCCCCATCAAAGGGTACATTTGAACAGGCATGGGGCAGTTTTGAACAAGTTACTACTATAAGATATTTGCACAATTTTAAGTTTTATTCAAGCACTAAAGAGTAACATTAAGATACATAAACAACTGGAACGCCCAAGAATTCGTGGCTGACGGATATTAGAAGATGGTTCAGCTGCACATCATTGAAAGCTTTTCATACTGCCAAATCAAAAGCAGAGCTAGCTACGTGGACCGGCAGACACCTTGAGACGGCACCCTAAGAAGAAGAAAAGGATAAAATCTGAATAAACAACACACAGTACTTTAACCAATTTTGACTTATCAAGTGCAAGACAATTACAGCAATCTTTCCGATCTCTGTTCCTCGTGATGACTGTTTAGGCAGCTTTACTGTAATACCCACTTTCAGACACACATCCATATATAGTAGGAAATAAGATACAGTACAGGAACCTTTCTTTCTCAAATTATTTACATTGCATTCCTCTTTCATGTGATTTTTTCTTGGCTGTACTCGGCACAATACATTACAGTGAAACCTGCTTAAACGGCCACCTCGAAGGCCAACACACAAGCACATTTCTTAAGATTGATAAGATTGACCTGTATTAAGCTGTTATCCCTAGCAATTTTGAATTGTAATAAAATCAGGAGCAGAAAAGCTACAGTGATTGTATTATATCAGTATTTTTTTTGCACTGGGATGCATTGTCAGATTACTTAAAATTATGATTTCTAGACTCCTACCTCAGAGGGGAATTAACTTCCAATTCGGATGATAACAGATTAATCCCTTTATGACAAAAAATGCTTTCACTTCGCAACATTTATGTTAAATTTATTAACTCCTGCTCCCCTTCAGCCCGAACTACTTGATGGCTCACGAAACTCACTAAACTAATATGAAGGTAAAGCGGAAATGCCTCATTCGACAATTCTGCCTCTAGGAATACAGAATGAATATTGCATTTTCAAATTGAGTTGGCTGAAGAGTGAAAAGTCAAGGGTGATTGACACTAGCCAAGTGAACCTAGAAAATGCAAACAGGGTTTCAGCTATCAAACTCGCCAACAGTTTAGGTGCAGAAGAACACAAATTCACAAAGAGCTGGCTTACTTCCTGCTTCCAAAACCTGAGCAGCTAAACAGATATGTAAATTTCCGAAACACTTTTCTTTGGACAACTTTTGGGTAAAGAGTAGACCATGAGTGAACATATTTGACTGCATTTTAAGATTTGTAACAGGTGTTGTTTACTCTTAAAGTTGTATTTTATTAAAGTTTAAAAGATTTTAAGGACAACATACATATTTAATAGCTATTACACCTTATGGACACTTCCTGTAACCTCATAACCTTGATTAAGCAACCACCTCGTAACAGCCTATTTTCCCTGGAATTATCAGTAACCGGTTAAGGAAGGTTTCACTGTACTTCATGCTTACTTACTAACTGCACTAGCACAGTCACATTTGGACACATCATCAATATACTCAAGTTTATTTCGGCTGCTCCAGGCCAAAAGATAGTAATCAACCATTTTTTTTTCTCTTTCAAAAATGCAATATATGTACCATCACTTATACTGAATATGAATAAAGCACAACCTTTATTCTAGACTCATTTGTGAATATCCTCAGTAATTTAAATGAATTCTTTTAGCTTAAAACCCAGTATCTACACAACTTTTTTTTTTCTTTTATCCACTTCAAAACTAAGTAAATGCTTTGCAGGTTACCAAAACACAGTATATATGCCTGACACTGTGCTTTAGCACTTGACAAGTCTAAAATTTAGAACAAACAAAACAAAATGCCCATTATGCTGTGTTTGGGCGGTTAGATAATGACGCTAATTAACAAGGACTTTAAATTAGTCTCACAAAACTAACGCTACAATCCTGTTTGATGATTTTAATTGCAAACATCCTGAATTTTCTATGATTGAATTGTATAGATATACTTTAAAATTAATCCACATCTCACTGCACACTCCAAGATCTGATGTTTGTGCAGCCTGCAAAACTTTGGGGCAAAACAAGGCACAAAAGAAAGAAAATTACAGGGAGATACTCATGATTAGGGAACAAATTTTTATGCAAACATAATTTACAGGAACAAGATACCTGCAGTCAATAATATTTTTTGGAGTTGACAAGATATTCTGAATGAATTAGAACTATTTTTATTTTACACGTTTTTATTTATTTTGGTATTATTACATATTTGTACACACTTTAACTAACTATATATTTCTGAAAATTAACGTTAAATTTTAATGTCCTCATATCTCAATATGGATTGTTTCAGATGTGAGTTTGCAATATGTTACTGGAATAATCTTTCTTACAAAGCACTGTAGTGCTACCGTGCTGCAATGATCACCAATCCTTCGCCATGAATTTTCAAAGTTATCCCCCATGCTTCTTCGAAACAGTGCTCTTGAAATCAAGGATGAGCAGGTGTTTTTGATGCAGAAGTAAGCTAACAAATTTTTTTTTATAGATCATTTTCATATCACATTTTCGGATTTGGGAGGGGCTATGTTCGCCTTAACCTCCCACTTCCGGCCAGGATCCATCTCCGGCAACTAAGTACTATTATAGTATTCACTTGAGCATCGGCTCCTTGTAAACACATTGAATTTACAATGAATGTATTTTATATGTCAAACAAAACTAGTGTGGTGGAACTAATGCACAATTACTTCTGTAGAGATACAACTTTCTTTCAGCTGCTCTAAAACCATGATAATTATCTGTTCAATAACCGCCTTTGCTCAAGAAAAAGCTTTGTACAGCAATTTAAACACAATAATGAATTATTTTTACATGATTTCGGAAAAAATGCACATATGTACAGATTTTGCTTTTTCTATTACAATAAATTCCGTTCCCTACTCATGATATTCGGCAAGTGGCTTTTGCTCATCAAAATAACTGGAATCTTTGTATATACACAAAATCAGGATTGCTTTACGTTAGGAAACCAAAACGTAAAGAAATACTACATTGGCTTGCAAAAAATACTTTTATGCCAGATGTAAAATTTAGCCTGTACAACCATGGCAGCCGTAGTAATTTCGTAGGTCAGTAACAGCATTTAGTGTAACATTTAATTTGTTAGAAACAAGTATAAATTTAAACACTTATTAGATATAGTAGGACATGACATCAATATGATCTACGCGATATGCCTTGTTCAGGACAACGGCCGAGTTTTCAACAGGTTCTATACTGTTGGCTGGGCTATCCGGGACGAGCCGCGTCAAAGTCATGGTGGCTGACGTTTCGGCCAGCGTGTTGTGGCCTTCTTCAGAGCGTACTGCTGCAGTACGCTCTGAAGAAGGCCACAACACGCTGGCCGAAACGTCAGCCACCATGACTTTGACGCGGCTCGTCCCGGATAGCCCAGCCAACATAAACTCCGGCCGCGGAAGCCTACGCAACCAGGTTCTATACTGCTATACCCAACTCCCGTCTGGCAGGTATCAGCTGTTGACTTCTTCATCCAACCGGGAGCTTAAATGTCCCCAGCTTCCGATCCAGCTTCCGATTGGATGGAACAGTCAATAGTTGATACCTGCCAGGGGCAGAGTTAGTTAAATCGCAGCATATACTTCGATTTAAACATGAGTCGATTCACTTAAATGAGCTCTTATGGTGTCATCCAATCGGAATCTTGGATGACACCTAGAATAATTTCGTTTACGCTCCCAACTGGATGACACCGTACCAGCTGGACAAACTTCAACAGACTCTAAATAAATCTAAGTATATAACAGTTTATAACATCGCCGTAGAAAAGTTTTCTTCCGCCAGCAACAGCCTCAGCTGTTGTCTGTGTGACAGTGCAAGTGGTTAGACGAGGGAAAGTTTTCACAAGAGATTTACATTGTTCAGGTATCGTCACTATACAGAACATTGGCAGAATAGATGCAAATAATGTCAAAAAGTGAATGCATATACATACCAATTATATGGATGTAAACGGATGTAACAAACGGTCAACTATAAACCAGAATTTCAAACAGCCCGCGTTGTTTACTTACATTACGTTCTTCTTTAAACTGGCAACAGACTTAATTGTAATCAAAGAATTATGCATGTGAATACTATTTCTTAAAAAGGAAATATGTAAGTTTATTTTTCTTACATTCTAGCAGCAAAAATACATTTCATGCGAACATTCCCCAGATGACAGAATGACATATGTGGAGAATCACAGCACACGGACATGTTAGCCCACATTTATGAAATCAATGCAAATCCTTTTTACATGTTACCCACTAATAACAGACCCTACCCAATTTAGTTTAGCACGAAAGAGTGTCAAAATTTCCAATCAGTATATTTACAGTTTCATGGCATAGTTAGTCTTACAATCAGAACAAGAGGTTAGCGAGTTGATCATATAGCCTGATAATTGTACAAGACAAAATTTTAAAAAATGGAATTCCTTACACTGCATCTGTGGTTTGTAAATAAGGCAACTGGGCCAGATTCTGTTACTATCCACCATCATCTGTGTTGCCTTTGAGAGTGCCTCAAGGGCATCACTGAACTATTCATGAAACAGCTTTCAGATTGTGGATCTACTACTTTTAGTGCAGCTGAAAAAATGTTTACGGCACTGATTAGTGCATAGGCGTGTCACCAGAAGCCCTTAGCACCTTGCGAGGCATCCTGAGCAATATAGTACAATAGCAAATATACTACGATTTATTTAGTCGTGCACATGACGTAAATCAGCTGTTGCGGTTTCATCCAATCGGGAGCTTATGTTGCTACAGCAAACCGTGAACACCTGATTTAAATCAAGTGTATGGTTTAATACATCCTAGTATAGGGTAGTTTGCCATTGCTTTCCCTACAGGCGAAAGCGCGCCAATTTTGACGTTTGATTTGAATACCCGATAGCGCAGGTAAGAACAATATCCGCAATCTTATACGGTAAACCAAATCCAAACAGTTTGTGCTAAATTGCTAGAGGATTTAATTTTGCCAAGAATGGCCAAGTGCCTTTCCTGGGATGTTTTACATGCCAACAAGCGTCCGCTATCCGCATACATGCAGTCGATTTTTGGCACCTCAAAAATTGGACTTTGACTGTGTTTGAATCCACAAATCAGTAGCCCAACATGATACCTACTATTCCATCAAAGCCAGTATAGATTTTGGATAATACAAATTTTCTCCAAGTGGAGAAAAAATAAGTGGCAAGTTTGAAGCAGATGAACCTTTGAATAGATTTGTGCTTGATCACTAGTTGAAGTATACTTCTTAAAAACACAAAAACATAAGAATTGATCAATCTCCACACTCGATTCACTCACTTTTCAATTTTTTACTAAAGAAATTCAAATTAATCTTAGAGTTCTCTCTGTACACAGGATACCAAAATCCAGAAAGCACATATTTTTGGTAAGTATTGGGGACATTAATATCTACAAATAGAATTAATTTCTGGAATAACCTGATGAAAGCAATTCTGCACCAGACTTAGTCAATGCTTATGATAAGGCCCGACAGAATTGAACATCTTTAACGGTCTGGTTTAATATTTAGTAGATATTACTTTCATTTGATATTGGGTTGTCATTCTTATGTCTAATAAAGTTCTAATTTTAATATTATATTGTAATTATATTATGGATTTAGTGTTGTAGATACTGGGTTATAGTAAAAATGAAACCTTTTGTATTCCACATCAAAACAGTATGTGCCAAATGACAAGCAAGACATCAAAATTCAGGCATTATTAATTAAACAAAAAAATCTTAAAACTAAATATAACTAGCACCCAAATTATAGGGGATATCTTGACCCATTACCCGCTATTGTCCCAAAAATGAAATGCAAAATAAAAAAGGAATATTTTTGTACATATTTAAAATTTTGATGAACAATGGTTTATGTGAAATCACAAGACTATTTAATTACATTTTTTATTTTGTATTTTT
The DNA here is from genome assembly GCA_038098605.1 of Gryllus longicercus. NCBI lineage: Eukaryota > Metazoa > Arthropoda > Insecta > Orthoptera > Gryllidae > Gryllus > Gryllus longicercus. Next base: position 12,951 of record JAZDUA010000487.1, read on the forward strand.
CATTTTAATTTGAAAATGCAAGACAATTTTCAATTGGAGTCAGTTTTGTGGCAGGTTGTTGACGTGTTGAGCTTGTCTCTCATAGATTTTGAATAAAATGACATTGAAAACGGACTTGTGACAAAATTATACATGAATCACTTTTTAGGTATGTTAACTGATTAAGAAAAAAAAGACTGTCCCATTTTAGGGACAATGGCAGACTACATAAGATATTCTTGTTGTGCATTACCACATTCATATTTTAAATTTTGTCTCTTGAGACAAGTTTTCTTCCTTTTCCCCAACCGTCCTAGTCATCCTCTCCTCCCCCTCCTTCCATTCCACTTCCCCATTTCCTCCTGATCATATTTTCCATGTTTAACCTAACAATAGAAATGACCATTTCCTGCCATTGTCAAAAATAGGATGTCTAAAATGGGCAATTTGGAAAGAAAGAAAAGAAAATTTGGAAAGTTCCTCACACAATGTCAGTCATAAATAAAACCACAAAAACAGACAAGGCACTAATCTCATTACTGAATTAATTACGGCGGGTAATGGGTTAAATACACCTTTATGCCCTAAGAAAAACATTAAAACTCACTTTTCTCAAAATAATTATTTTTTCATATGTTTTGGCTTGGAGTAGCAGATTAAATGTTGGTTGTTCCTGGAAAACTAAATCTGACAAAGCACTATTGCAGACAACTTCACTGAAAGTCTTATCTGTCACTTCTTCAAAATAATTTCTTGAATTAGGCCTCCTCTTCAATTTCATCTTCCTTTGTGATTTTTCTCTTTAGATCTTTGTTTTAATTTTTTCAAGTTGATTATTTTTGGGAGTGCATGTGAGTATTCTTGGTTTACTTCTCTCTACTTTTAATGTTATTTCTATGTGGTGCTTTGAGAAATGGCTGCATTGATTCTGTAGAAAGTAGTGGATATATTGTCATAATTTCTTGGTATCAATATTTAAGTATCTCTACATACAGGTTCTTTAGATCATAGTGCAATGTCCTCAATTGGCTCACAGTTCACAGTCAAGTGGATTTTTCCTTCTGTGGGTGTAGTTTGGTCACATGTTGATGGTCAGGCATAGCTTCTTGTGGTAGGTCTCTCTTAACTGAACTACACTGAAAATCCCAACTTAGAAAATAGATGTATCATAAGGCCGCTCTTTTTAAAACAAGCTAGTCGACTCACAGTTAAAATATTTAAAGGGGAGGGGTAGTTTTGAACTTTATTAAATCTACCCCTCTCACTGTTTAAAACTACCCATGTGATACCGCATCCTAAAAAATATTATTTTATACTTTTAAGATTAAAGTTTTAGCACTTCAATATATATATATTTATAATAAAACACCTAACCTACACTGTTACATAAAACAGTAATCAATTAAAAAACTAAAAATGGATAAATAATATTCTCACATTAAAAATGCTAAAAAAATTAAAAACTTGGTTCCAAACAAAGCGGTTGACTACAGTTGTCCTACATTGCAGGCTGCCGGAGAGAAATCTATACCAAAAATGGTTTAATTTGCCACTCTCCCTTACATTGAAGAACAAAAAATGTGCACTAGAGAATTTACCAAAATGTCCACTCCCTGACCAATATCTGTTCTATGAACAACTGACTTCAGCAATGTAACAAACATAACACAGGCGTCAGACTAGTATAATGCAGCAAGTCATAAAAATAGACATAATGCTTTAACTTGGCAATAGCAAGATTTCATGACAATTCTTAGATCCCTGTGAATAACCTGATAACTAGTGAAAACTAAATTTTACAGGAAAGTAATATACTTAGTTGTTTTGCTATTGTTTCAACTAACTTTCTGTTGTGAATAATGGGACAATGCAACTTCTCTTGTTAGAATTTAGGATATTGTAACATTTGTTATGTTATGTTCGTAACCCCCCCCCTCGCCCCAATTTCTCAGGAACTAGAATGAAATCAACTTATCTGCTGATATACAAATGTAGAGAACGATTAGAAGAATCCAGTAGTTTACTTACCTCATTTTCAGCAAATTAACTACACAGTTTATTCACCAGATCCAAGAATTAATGTATGCAACGAAATGTTTTAAAAGTAAGAAAAATGAAATTCAGATTATTTCAAAATTAAAAACGTTCTCAAACTAAAAAATAATGTAACTTCTCAGACTGTACCTCATTAATCAAGAGTAACATAAGAGATACAATAATTTAGTGCAAGAAGCAACAAATCAAAAGCTAATAACTTCAAAAGAAAATATAATGCATTCTGAACAGGTCATGTCAAAGGATTTAAATTTTTCTGGTGTGATAAGAGAAAATGATTATTTAAATGAACTTTATATTCATTGGTTTGGCATAACTCTCAGATAACTTCACAATAGCTTATGAATCCCTTACAAAAATTGTAGGAATGAATTTTGTAGTTATACATTTTGATCTGTTGCCCTGTATTTGTAGTGTATCTTCTAGTGGTAACAACTGTAAGAAAATTGTACATATATCTACACTTAGCATATTTCTGTGAAAGTGTGACACACAAATGTCAACTTGTCATAAACCTGACAAAATTTGTACACATTTCAAGAGCTGTCCATTCCTGTACTGTTTAAATCAATTTCTTAAAATTAATTTTCCAACAAGTTGTTTATATCCGAACTACTTTTTTATAACTACTTCTTTATACTAATTTTCCTTTCAGCAATTTTCACAAAACTTGACCATAAAAAGTTTCAGTGATTATTCTGAATTGAAAAAACAGTGGCTGAATAATTTTCTTCTGTAAACAAGAAATTTCTATGCAATGACTACAAATTTCTGAAGAAAGTTTTAAAATTCAAGAACACTGCTAGCAATACGATGATACAAATCTTTAAAAACATTTCTCTTGAAGTTGCTTAATAGATAGTTATCTGATGTTATTTCACAAGTTATTGTAATGCAATTGGGCCTGAGGGACACCAGTGATATGTTTTTCTTGTAATTCCAAAAATATCTGTGCAAAGACTTTACAAATCTCCGCAACATTAAGGCAGTAGCCACTAGGATGACTTGGAGATGATAATTTCTGGGAAGTAAATTGTATTTCATTAAATTCATAATCACATGTGGGTTCAGTCTGCCCTCACCACATCTGCAACTTTGTTCTTTGTCTTTAAAATTTGATTACCCAAGTATTTAGAAATAGATGGTGGATTATTTGATGTTCAGGAGTGAGACTTCACCAACACTGAACACTTAATATTCCAAAGAAGAAAGAAACAACATTTTCCAAATGTTCTTAAAAACCCAAAACAGTTCTCAACAGCTATTTTAAGAGTAAATGAGAAGTTCTTCCAAAAAACTGATAAGTCAAAAATATGGGCTCAGTGAATGACTATTAGTAACAACTGTGCAAGAAAGGCTTCTGAAGAACGATTATGAAAGTACATAGTGTTTTGGGCAATATTCACTTCAGTCATATTAATATTTATATTTTTCCCTGTCCTAAAAATGTAATTCATCACAGTTTTTTAAGAATTTAGGTTACTGAAAATTATTATTGATTACTCCAAGATTGAGTAATTTTCCCTTATAAGTAAGTTCATGAATACTAAACAATTTTCACATCATTTTAAAATGGAGGTATGGTGATCTCAAAATACCATTTACATGACATCTGTATCACACCAGTTACAGGTCATTCTTGTACTATCTCAGTAAGTTCACACTATGCCAATTACACCAATTTTAAAATCAATAATTAATGAATTACATTAACGACACGCATTCCAATGTAATATTCACAAGTAGCATAGTCAACAGAAATAAATGAGTTCTTGAAACAGGCAAAAATTACAAACATTTTCCACACTAAATAGTTTTTAAAATGAGAAAGCAACTAAGCATAAATAACCTTAAAAACTTACCAATAGCTCTTTCAATCTTTCCAATGACTAACTGATTAGGAATCCCACGTCCAGCTTCATAATCATTTATAACCTGAGGTTTCTCATTAACCTTCTGTAAATTGAAATATAGAAATCATTAACAAGTGCAGTTACAAGGTAATTTACACTAATTCGCATTTAAAATATTTTTCATTTTGTACAATAATTTATCCACAAAACAACTTCAGATGTAATGTTCCATTGTAAATTATTTGGCATTTCCTTTCACCAAGCCTACATGAACAAACAAAATCTACCCAAACAATTTTTCATTAAAATTAATAAATACACAATGGAATATATACTAATATTTCTTTCCTACACAAAGTTCTTATAGTAGAAACATCTGTTAGTACAACAAAATTTCCAACTTTCCTACAAATTGTGACATAGCATGATACATCATACACATGACATGATGCAATAAATAATAGAAAAAGAAAAAAAATATTCAGCACTCATTTCTGAAGCTTTTTTCACTGATTAGCAGCTAAAAGAAAGCCTTGTAAAAATTATTAGGTAATCTCAATATAACTATGCTTCTTTTTAAAGAAATTCAATGAATTGCTGCAAAACATTCTATTCTAGGCACATTTTATAATGAAAATTATTAAAAATACCGTTTGATAAAAAATTAGAGTAAATGAAAAAAAACAATAATAATAATAATAATAATAATAATAATAATAATAATGATGAATCAGCACAATTAACAGAGTAAAACATCATCTTTTATTCAATTTAGATCAACAAAATACATACAGTTGCAAGTTCCTTTTGACTCCATCCCTTGGCTTGGCGTCCTTGTTGAATCAGTTTTCCCAAATCCAAGGGTATTTTCTCATGCCTTAATTCTTCAGTTTCTCTGTCCAACTTCGCAGTGTTTTTTGTGGTAACGTGTTGCTTGTTTGTTCCAGCACCCCCTACAGACCAAAAAATAAAACTATTCACCTTTAAAAATACATAGGTGTGTTTATCCACTTCAGCTAGTAGAAAGTAATAAAAACCCACTAACTATTGTCAAGACAGTCTGAAAATGTATTATTATAAACATTCCTGAAAGTAAACCTTTTCATCTCTCTTCAAGTTTTACTTAAAAAGAAAATGCACAAAGCCAATATAGTGTCCATAAAAACAAGAAAGAAAGAATTCAATTATTCAAATGCTTCAATACACCTTACATAAGCAGTTATTGACAGGAGTATCGATCATAACAAATTAATACTGAATTTTATTTTAATCATCATTAAACACAATTATATCGAACAATATTATTTTTGATTTTTTCAAGCATTTGTCTCTACACAATCAATAATAAAAATTAACAGTAATACAAGTATACTTCCAAACATCAATAAGATATTTGGCTTCACTGTCACACATTTCATTTTTAGGGTAAGAGATTGTAAAGAGAATGGTGAACAGAAAACAAACTTTCTCACATTTACCATAAGTAAATGAAACTATGAAGTTTCAATCAAAAAGGTATATAAGAATCAGTGAAGCAACATTGCACAGTAATACATACATTCTAGTACAAAATTAACACAAAACTGTCTTCATCTACTACACCCCATTTCTAATAATTTCCAATATATGCACCATGGAGGTACTTCATATTTGGTTTTATAATACATCAGTGAACAAAATGACCATTAGCAACATATGCAACAATTATTCCTTAATTTTCCCTTTCCTATCAATTCCACCACAGTAGCTAATAAATCACCTGAACTTGTTAGTTCCACTATATACACAATGTATTGGCATAACAAATCTAAGCAAAAGGTTGACTTATTGTACTCTTGTTTTGACATTCTTAGTGTATTTCTCTCCTCTTGCCTCTTTATTGATCTACTAAGCTTCAATAAATACTTTTCATAATCTTCAAGAGTAGTGGCAAACACGTCAAGATGTTTAATAATAATTAACATAAATTTATTTCCAACTTTAATTTTTTTCTAACAATGTAAGGGCGACATGGATTTTTTGTTTTTCCCTACTTTTTCACACTGCATTACATCCAATACGCTACGTAATTATTGGGGTACAAATAATAGTGAATAAACATTGCCACGAGTTTCAGAGGACACTTTCCCTACAGACATGACAGAAATACTACGTACAAAATATAATCGACAACTGTTTGTATTATGCATGTTAAACAGCAAAATTTATTTTTCACTTACATTTGGTTTGGGTGTCGATGGCCACACCTTGCCTACGAGCTGCATTAATTGCCTGTAACAAAGATCGGTTGAGCAAAATTGCAACATTACTCAATGTCTTACACGATGTCGCCGCGCACCTACCTGTTCAGACTTCATGGCCGATGCTTTCGGAGGTTTCTTCTTTAAAATAGTCACGGTCTCCCAATCCGCCATTCTGAAAACAATAACAAATTGTGAATGCTATTAGGCACTCAATACACAGTGCTCCTCAAATCATCCGAAACATTCGCTATACCTGAGATAAGTTCCGAACACCAAAACAACTGCGACACGAATATTCCACAAATGCCTCCCTGCTTCTTATGCGCGTGCTGCTACGCTTTTTTATCGTACAAACCCCTCGAAAGTCAAGTCAACGTAAATAGCAGGCTCCCACTATCACGTATTCCGAAGATACTCTTCGGAAGGAACGATACAACAATAGCCACCACAATTCGCTCCTTCAGCACTGTTCCTGCTCACCTCCGCCGTTTCCTACTTAATAGCCTTCTCCTGCCGTCGCCCTCGCGCACGCCCTCGCCTCCCCCACTATCCCCTACTCCTCGCACTCACAACACACTAAGCATAAACACAGAAACGTCCAGATTCAACACGTCACGTTGAACGCATTGCAGAAGGAAGTACCAAGTCCACCACATCAGCGAAATATTTCACAATATTTCTGCCATTTCTATCAGACAGTTTGGTTTTATTCGGTCCGATTTCAGTTTCGTTTCGAGTGACGGAAGTTCCGGCACTCGTTTCATTTCCAAGAACGTACTATGAATAATTTCATAGCATGACACTGATTTAAAAACCCGATCTTTTAACACTTGTTTGTGAACTTCCTTCACAACATTCGTATTCCTTTCACGCAATAAATATGACTGTCATTCTTTCATGCCGGTGGACTCAATCTTGCTTTTGACCTAGCTTTCTTAATGAAATCGGTTCGGAATTTAATCAGATACTCAAAAAATTGAAAGCAAAATATGTACCTGTTGCAAATAAGGTTGCTTAACGTCATTAATAGACGAAATCAAAGTAATCAGGATGAGAAAATATCACGACACTCTCAATTTACATGAAACTTTTTCGAAAATATTTCTTTAGCATTTCATGTTCCGTACGGTACGTCCTTTGTAAGTAAAAAATATTTGTTTTTGGCGCTCTGACCAGCATGTCCTTTAAAATACGATAAAGATCGACTTTGCCAGGACATCGAACCTCATTCAAATTCAATCCATGATGCAATGACTTCCTGGCATCATGATTTCATGAAGGCTTGATTTAGATGCACCGTAATGCACTCTTTCAAAACATTTTTAACAAAATTGTTATGTGCATTAATTATAACCAAGTGGTGCTTCAGAATGGCACAGACTTTCCCGTATTAGTTTTCTATTTCCTTGGTCTCGGCCAGCTATACGAACTTGCCACATACTCAAGCCAGCTGTCATCAATCGCCGCCCAAAGTACGTTTTTTTGTTTTTTTTTAATCTTAATTTTTTTTGATAGTAGAACGGAAATATTATTTCAAGAATATTACAGAACAGTAAAACCTCGTCCTAAATGGCACTTTTCTTTGAAATATTTGGAGCCGCTTTTAAGAAAATGGCATTTAAGCGCTACTGTAAATGAGAAATTTGAAGCTCTTTTTCGCAGAAACTTTTTGAGTTTTTGAAAAAACTTCATTGAAAGGCATTTGAAGCTATTTTTTAACTCACAAATACAGTAATGTTTACAAATTGATGGAAATGTGCTGGAAATTTGCATTTTAATGGTGTGAGAGATCGTTCAAAAAATTACATTTGTGTATTTTTTGAAAAAACAAGGAAATACCACAAAATGAACTTTAAGTCGTATTAAAGAGTGCAATTATCACTTTACGTTCGAAAAGTTTGAAGAAAAAATTTGGAGCCGTTTTTAAGAAAATGGCATTCAAGCGTTTATGAAAATGCGGAATTTTGAGTTAGTTTTTACAGAAAACGGTTGAGTTTTTGAGAAACTTTACCTGACATTAATTAAAGAACATGTACTCATAAATACAATAATGTGAACAAATTGCATCTAATATAAATATTAACAATGTGAGAAAAAAGTTTAAAAAATACATTTTGTTAATTTTAGAAAAAAACAAAAGGCTAGAGCAATATATCGTTTATGTCATAATATACAAAATATACGCATATTAATAGAACGCATTTAGCACTATCTCTCCCAAAAGTTAAAAGAAAAAATTTAGAGTCGTTTTTGAGAAAATCTTGTTTTTGTAATGTTTTAAAATTGCACATATTGCTCGCAATATTGTGCAAAAAATTCTAAAATTTTCAAAATAATTGACATGACCTTAATGAAAGAACTCACTATGGAGAACAAATTTTATTTGAAGGAAAAATCTCTGTTTTTAATTTTGGATTTGTAGGAATACGCTGGAAATAATTCACTTTTGAAATTTTCGAAAATTCAGAGTTAACCGTGAGAATCGGACCTACGCCATCTTTATAAGCGTATTTTAATCTATTCTTACAAGAAATTAAATGAAAACATTTGGAGCTGTTTTTGAGAAAATTTTGAAAATGTCCCAGGGGCTTAATGCAAAGTAACTACAATTATTTAATGTTTTACAAAAGCGCAGAGATTCAACTCAGGCCAGAACAACAGGGGTTTATTCAGTTTGAAAAAAAATCACTCACATAGATCAGAACGTTTACATATCAGACGGACGAGCGTTTTGAAAAAAAAAAAACAACCCTTTTTCAATAGCAGCAGAACACGAAACGTGTATTTCCGTTGAAATCTCGAAATCGATTTTCCAAAGCATTACATAACTTTCCCCCACACTACGTATATTACTCCCTGTATACGTATGTATACGGGAAAGAAAAAATAACCTGGGCTCAGGTTACGTCGTGGGTCTCAGCCAGCCGTCTATGTGGAATTTTACAAGCTCAAGAATTTAATATTTATGGTCAAACTACTGCCCCCAAAAGAAAATCTTTAATTATCAATTTTAATATATTCTCAGGGTGCACATTCTTGAGGGCTTTGAGGTTCCCTGATCGATTCTGGGAGATCATGACTCATTGCATTTTACTTTCTTGCCTTTCATAAGAAGAGAAAGTGTGGTAATCGGGCTTTGGAAAACGGCGAATTTTCGGCAGAAAACTCTTATAGTCGGTAACAAAAAAGTGGTTATATCTTGTTCATATGTATAGTAAATTACTTCCTCTAGTGCAGGGAAAGCCATCTCTTCGGAAGAAATAATGAAAATGGCGGCATTGGAGAAAGAGAAACCAGAGACGTCGAATGAGAATTTGGCAGCTCTACTAAATAAGACCACCCGACATGTGGGTTCTGGCTGTTTCGCTAATATTCGCCAATCCAGTTTATCCCTGGATCTGGCTGATTCGCTAAGATTCAAATTCTTCATGAAGCAGTCAGTGACATAAAAACAGAGGGTGGTCTAGGTGCTGTGCTATATGAATCCAAAGCATTTGACACTGTTCCTCACGCGGCAATTCGGTGGGCTCTGATAAGGAAAGGAATCCTTGACGCCTTTTACAGCTTTTGAACGATCCTGGTTCATTGAGGACCCCTGTATGGAAAGGTTGGGGGAGAGAATTCCCCTTGTCAGCAATGATCATACCAGTACATACCTGGGAATGAACTTTTCTATCTGGAACGGTTTCCCATCTAAAGCATCCATATCGAATTTAATGGAAGCAGTGTCAAGGCTTCAAAAGGCGCATTTAAAGCCCACTCAGTTGGCATTAATTCATACTGTAACATTTCTTCGTAGTGAATTAAAACTCACACAGGTAAAATGTAAGAAAGAAGTTTATTTGTAAACAATGCTACACTAAAAATACTTGATTTATTTACAGATATACTACACAGTCCTGGTGTTCTTCACTTGATTACTTTTCTTACACACGACTCCGTTCTCTTGATTATTTATTTACACAGTTCAGTTCTTCTACACTATCGTCCACGGTCCGCGGTCCACAGCGCAGACCACAATTCACTGCGGAAACCAGGGTCCATTGCACTTCTGTTTACCGCGATGCACACTTCACAGCTCAGTTTCCACTGCAGACTTCAGACTTCTGACTGCTGTTCACCCACTGCACCACTGTTCACTGCAATGCACACTTCACAGCTCATATTCCACTTCAGTCAGACGACTGCATACGCACACTGACGGACTGACTGCTTAGACTTCTACTTCTTACTGACTCGCGGCTGCTTACTTTCCGACTACTCTCAGCGGCCGCCGGCAGCGGCGAATTTATACCTGGCCGGCGCTCGTCTCGACACAACCGGCACCTATTCCACCCTACTACGCGACTCCCGAATAGCCCGGAACCGTCCAGTTCGGGGGGAAGGAGGGGGCGCCGGCAGATGTCGCAATCCGCGCAGCGAATTCCGACAGGTGATGCAATATTCGTTCCAATACCTACATAATGCCGCATTACCTTTATCAATTGGTTCTATCCATGTCATCTATGTCGATGCTCACGGAAGCAGACGGTGAAATCAGAGTGGCAGTCAAACATTTTCTACATCTGCGTATGAGTACCGCAGATGGCTTATTTTATCTGGCCAAGAGAGATGGAGGACTGGGATTGCTGCGGCTCGCCCAATACGTTCCTAGAGTTGCACTGAACCTAGAATTACGATTAGAAAAATCTGCAGATCCTATTTGCCTGGTTGAGCTCCTGTCTGAGATTTTACCAACGGACACTAAAGACCGCAAAATCACTGAGACTCAACTGGCCCTATTCTGAAAAAGATTTAAGGGCTTGAAAGAAGAAATGCGCCGATGACGAGATAGCCGCCTGGGAGAAGCTGGAATCCCAGGGTAGAGCGGTTAGGGCGCATATAAACGATCCGATTGGAAATGCCATTTTGAAAGATTATCATCTTCTGAAACCTGGTCATTTAATCACTTCACTCCAATTGAGATCAAATACCGCTGCCAATAAAACTACTCTTAGTAGAGGAAGGCCGAGAGGCCGGAAGGAAGAGAGGATGTATACAGCAGGAAGTACAATACAGCGGTAGAAACCATCAGTCACATCCTTGGTAAGTGCATTTTTACGAAACCAGCAAGAATAAAGCGTCGTGACGAGATCAAGAACTTCATACAAGGGAAGATGCTCCGGAAATCGGAGACCGTGGTGTCCACGGAAGCCACTTTCTCCGTTGCCGAAGGGGTTAGACTCAAACCTGACCTGGATTTTCAAAAAATTGTAAAACTAATGTATTGAAAATAGAGATCTTTTTCTTAATGAAAGCTATGTTTTAAAGATAAATCTTGAAATAAGGTGATTTACAATGTTTAGAACAAACGAGTAATATTTGCGTAACTTTGAGTGAAATATTGGCACTTTTAATTTTTGTTTAAACATTTTTTCTCAAAAACGGCCCGACATATTTTTTTAAAAATTTTCTTCTCGTATGTATTAAAGGACGGTAAAAATTGTGCTAGTCTCATATCCAGAGAAACCTTTTTCGAAAATTGCAAAATTTAAAAATTACTAAATTGAAGATAGAGATTTTTACTTTAACAAAATTTGATCTAAAAAACAGCTATTTAAAAAGGTCATGTACAATGTTTTGAAAGGAAGAGTAGTTGTTGCGTAATTTGTGCTTTCTCAGAGACTACTCTAATTTTTTTGAATTGTATTCACGGATAGTACAAGAAATATTTAAGAGAAAGGAGTAGGTCTAACTTTCGTTGAAATATCTGAATTTTTAAACACTGCAAATTTATCAATAATCCGAGAAAGTATATGCTGTTGTAGAACCACTATTTTAATATGTTGTGAAGGCCTGGCCGCCAAAAACAAAATATTTCCAAGCACCTTGTAGAAACTTGTTTTATCGAAAACGGAGGCAAAGCAGTTGTATTTTCGACTAAAATAGTGATCAGTTCGTACTGTAAATGATTAGGGCATGTAAATTAAGACGGTTAAACACATTGGTTGTGAAAATTGAAAGAACATAACGTTCCTCATTATTTACATTTAATTCCATTCATCAGGACACATCAATTACCACTTATGTAATTATTGAACGAAGAGGAATTGGCTAAAGACTAAAGAAATTTTCCATCAGACGCTGCTATTGACGCAGCTCAAACTGTCCCCAGAAATCACACATACTGTTACGTTTCTCTGTGGTGAATTAAAACACACTCGGGTAAAATTTAACAATAACGTTTATTCGTAATAAATTTTACACTAAAATCTACTAACACTAAAATCTAGTTGATCTATATACAGGTATATTACACAGTACTTGTGCTCTTCACTTAATTATTTTTTTCTTACACACGACTCTGTTCGCTTGATTATTTATTTACACAGTTCACTTCTACACTATTTATTTACACTGTTCTCTGCAATCTGATTATTTACTTACACTGATCACTTCTTCTACAGTATCACACTGTCCACAGTCCACTGCGCAGACCACAATTCCCTGCGCAGACCACACTTCCCTGCGCACACCAGGGTCCACTGCACTGCTGTTTACCGCGATGCACACTTCACAGCTCAGCTTCCACTGCAGACACACTGACGGACTGACTACTTATTCACTGACATACACATACCGACTTACACTAACTTACACTGACTACTGACTGACTACTGACTGACTCGACTGCTACTTCTTATTGACTTGACTGCTACTGACTAACTCGCGGCCGCCGGCAGCGGCGCATTTATACCTGGCCGGCGCTCGTCTCGATACACCCGGCATTTTCTCCGCGTTTCCCCGCGACTCGCGAATAGTCCGGAAACGTGCAGTTCGGGGCGGAAGGGAAGGGGTACCGGCAGATGACGTGATCCACGCGCAGAGAATCCGCCAGGTGATGCAATATTCGTTACAATAGTAATAGAGTAACCTGCGTCCTTCCGTCTGTCACCCACGATTTAACCACTTCAGGCCCACCAATTAAGAACTGGTGGTGCAAAAACTTATTCACATTATTTCCTACGTTTGTAATTTTCGAGATGCATATATTATGTAGAATGATGCAGGTTAACTCAGCCCATGCTACGATACGATTTTATTCGTTTTAATGATTATCCAAAAATATTTTTACTTGAATGTTTCATGACAAATTAAAATTAATAGTTACTGAATTTAATTTTTTGGGGCGGGTTCCCCTCATTTCCCCCCTGGTAAAGAAAAAGTAGACAAATTCTGTTGCCGTATAGTAAATTACTTCCTATAACATGGGATGTAGCCAGAATCCAGGTTTTGTGGGTCCTTATTACCGAAAAATTGATTGATGGCAATACGCCTGTCTGTCAGTCTGTCCGACGGTCGTCCGTCTGTCCGAGGTCACAGCTAGTGCCCAAACCGTTCAGCCAATTTTCTACAAAATTGATAATCTCCGATCGATCTGAACGAACTCAAGGCTTCGAGAGTTTCAACCGGATATTATGATTTTTTAGGGTACTTTGCATGAAGCCCTAAAAACATATTCAAAATTTTCTCAAAAAATGGCACCAACTTTTTTGAAATAACTTTGTCCTCTGATAGCGAAAATAACGCTTAAAAGAATCGTGCAGGTGTCATGTTCGCTAAAATCCCAGATTTTCGAAAATTGCAATAGTGCAATTTTTGGGGTGTCTTCCTACATATAGGTATTGTCTTCCTACAACTATAATATTGAATATAGTTTTTTCCTTAATGAAATATGTTCCTTATAGAAAGTTCTTGAAATGAGGCCTAGTTCAATTTTTCGAATATATGAGTAGTTTTCGCGAAATTTTGCGCTAAATATAGGAAATATTTTGCGCACAAATTTTTATAACATTTTTTTTAAAACGGCACCAATTTTTTTCTTTACATTTTCTTCTCGTATGTATCAAGGAGCGGTAAAAAATTACAGCGCTAGTCCCACTTTCGACGAACTCTCCGTATTTTCAAAAAATGCAACAAGTCAACATTTCAAAACTACAAAATTGAAGATAGAGATTTTTGCTTTGGACCAAGTCTGTTCCAAAAATCAGCTCTTTAAAAAAGGTCCTATACAAGTTTTTGAAAAACATGAGTAGTTTTCGCGTAATTTGGACTATTATTTATAAATTATCGAAAATTGCAAATTTAGAAATAATACAAGAAAATGTGTGTTATTGCATCACCCTAGTTTGATAAAACGAGTATTTTTCATGAAATTTCTGCTTGAAATTATAGCAAATTAAAGAAAAACTTTCAAAAATCGCTCCAAGTTTTTCTCCACTTGTTCCCACGAATAAAACAATGAACTTTTAAAGGAATAGTGCAGGATTAATTTTCGTTGAAATCTCTAAATTTTCAACAATGGCAAATTTTAGAAGTAATGGGAGGCAGTATGTACTGTTGTAACACCGGTTGTTACGAAATACCATATTGTCAGTAATTTTAATTTTTCGCACTTCGTAAGAAGAGAAAATATTGTAATCGTGCGCCGGAAAACGGCGAATTTTCCACAGAAAAACTCATATTGCAGAGCCCAGATAACGAAAAATTAGTTAACTCTTGTTTCTATGTATTGAACATTACTTGCTCTACCACGATGTAAAATTAAAATCATGTTCTTTGGGTTCTTGATATTGAAAAATTGACGGCAAAACGTCGGTCCGTCTGTCTTTGGTCAAACTACTTCCTACGTTTTCCTACCTCCTCGACGAATGTGATAAATACGCAAACAATGCAGGGTACTTCATTTAGTTACTGATATAATAGACTCTCGGGCAATCTTTTCAGGAGAGGCGTTGTTGCTTCCTGAACTTCGTGAGTTATTTCTCGAATGGAATACAATTAGATATTTTCAGGAATGTTATGATGAATATCACATTTCAGTAATGACCAATGAAACATTTGGAGTAGGTTTCAATTTACGTTCGAAATTTAAATCAAAGTTAGGTGTTTTGTTTCCGGAGCTCTACCGTAGTTTGAAGAAAGTGTTTTTTGTCAATGTAGACGTATTCAGTCAAATTTTGATTGAAAAAATCAATTGATGTATTCTCTGTTTAAGCAAATATGGTACCACATCACATACTTCTCAACTCAGTTCGACCATCAGTAGGAAAATAAATATTCGCTTAGAACATTCAGTTTTTAAGACATAATTTCATACATATAATTTCGACACACTCAGTGGCATGGCATATTTTTTTTACTCAAAAAGTAATAGACGGAAGAATAAATGAAAGACTATAAACTGTGTGAAAGATGTAGGAGATATTATATGTGGAATATATTTAGCTCACCTCATTGGCTGAGTACGCGCCTATTTGGAACATATTCAACTCGCCTATATTGCGTTTAATACAAGCAATATTACAAAATAACAAAAACAAGAATAAACTCTATTTTGCTCTATTCTGTTTTTCTTCACAAATTACACAATTGGAAGTTAATTGACATCTCTCACACATGGTTAATATTTACATTACCCGCGATTTGTGTACATGATTGCATTTATGAGTACATGTGCATCCAACATGTGATCAATTCTACCTTTCCTGGGTGTCTTCAGTAAAGGTATAGAGCGGAGGTAGTTTTCCATTAAAAATGTTTTTTTAAGCTTTATGTACTGCTGACTTGTGTAAAAATGTTAAACTTCTTTCGCAGGTCTTCACTTGTGTACTTATTTTTAATTCAAGTGAAGAGAGCAAGAAGGCAAAAACGAAAGCAAAAGGTAAAATAAGGAATAAATAGTAAAAGATGAATAAGAAGACGAAAGGTGGATGAAGAGAAGAAGATAGTAAAGCCATAACTAAAGTTGACGAAGGCAACAAGAAGGTGAAGAAAAGAAGACGCGGAAGAAGGAAAGAAATGAGGTGAGTGAGAAGGCGCGTGGGAGCCTTGGGTTCGCGCACCCCTTGGGAATCGCCCGCGTGCACTGGACACGAGGGCGCATATTCCGGCCATCCTTCCGCGCCCGGCACTCGCCTCCCGCTCGCTGCGCTATGCGGTGCTCCAGCACGCAACTCTCTTGCACGCCGCACCCTCGTCACATTTCACTTCAATTTTTTGGCATCAATTGCAAGCATACTTGTGACCTCCTTGGTGTCAGAATTATTATTAAGGAAATAAGATAAACCCTCAAAAGCTTTGTACGTTGTATTCGTATAAACCTTACAGAAGAATGAGCCAAAATTTTGTTTTCAGATACACTGCTGTCTTTCGAAAGGCTTTTAAATACTTACGATTAAATACATAAGGAGAATAAAAGGAATATTATTCTTTTTAACACCAACAATTGTTTTTAAAAAGTAGAATCAACGTAGAAAAATCATTTCATTCATTCAGGGTATTTTTTTCTTCAAAATTTACGCAAAAGTAATTTATTGAAATATCTCTCACAGCGTGTATATGCACATTTCCAGCATTATGTAAACATTATTGTATTTGTGAGTTAAAGTGCTTAAAATGTCTTCAAATGAAGTTTTCTCTGAAAAAGAGCTTCAAATTTCTCATTTACTGTAGCGCTTAAACGCCATTTTCTTAAAAACGGTCCCAAATTTTTCAAACAAAATTGCCATTTAGGACGAGGTTAACTGTTCTTTAATATCCTTAAAATGATATTTCAGTTCTACTATTAACAAACCGAATAACTAAGAAAATGTTTAAAAAATGTACTTTGGGCCGCAATAGATGGCAGCTGGCAAGAGTATGTGGCAAGTCCGAATAGCTAGCCGAGACCAAAGGAAATGGAAAACTAATACGGGAAAGTCTGTGCCATTTTGTAGCACCATTATTTTAAAAAGTAAAATCCAGTAAATTCTATTTATTATTAAAGTTTGACTGATTAATCGCGAAAAGTGTTTATTGTGTTTTATATAATCATCTAAGCTGCTAACTAATAGATTCAGTTAAAAGACTATACATTACTTATTGGAAGATCACAAAACTCACCACTTTTGTTCTGCGACAATTTTCGTTTCTTCCTACAACTATAAAATTAAAGATAGAGATTTTTCCTACAAATAAAATTTGTTCTCTATAGTGAGTCTTTAAGGTCATGTACATCTTTTTGAAAATGTCAGTAGTTTTCGCCCAATATTGCGTGCAAAACTTGCAATTTTAAAAAATAACAAAAACAAGATTTTCTCATAAACGGTTCCAACTTGTTTCTTTAAACTTTCGGTAGGGATAACGCTAAATGCACTCCATAAGATGACATAAACGCCGTGTTACTCTAACCTTTTTTTGTTGTTGTTTCTTTTTTTTTTTTTTGAAAAATTACAAAAATGAAATTTTTTTCACTTTCTCTAACGTCGTTAATATTTGCATTAACGGCAATTTATTTACATTAATAATTTGTATAAGAACATGTGCTTTAAATAATGTGAGATAGTTTTCCTAAAAGTCAACCGTTTTCCGTGAAAATGAGCTCAAAATTCCGCATTTTCAGAAACGCTCTAACACATTTTTCTCAAAAACGGCTCCATTCTTTTTCTTCAAACTTTTCCAACAGATTGTACTAATTGTACTGTTTAAGATGACTTAGAATTATTTTGGTGTATTCATTTGTTTTTCAATAATTTCACAAATGTAAATTTTTTGAGCGATTTGTAAACACTGCATTTGTGGCTGGAAGTGCTTGAAATGACGTCACATGAAGTTTTTTGAAAACTCAATAGCTTTTTTGAAAAGAGGTTGAAATTTCGAATTTACAATGGCGCTTAAATGCTATTTTCTTAAAAACGGCTCCAAAGTTTTCAATGCAAATAGCCATTTAGGACGAGGTTTTACTGTTCTTTAATATTCTTAAAATAATATTTCCGTTCTTCTACTAGTAAGTTGAAAAATTAATTTTTTTTAAATGTACTTTGGGCGGCGATAGATGGCAGCTGGTAAGAGTATGTGGCAAGTCCGAATGGCTAACCGAGACCAATGGAAATAAAAAACTAATACGGGGAAGTCTGTACCATTCTGTAGCACCGCTAGTTTGCTTTCCCATATACGTAAATATAGAGAAAGTAATATACGTATTATAGGGAAAGTTATGTAATACTGAAAAAATCGATTTCGAGATCAACGCAAATACACATTTTGGTGTCCAATGACATCGAAAAATTTGTTATTTTCAAAACGTCCGTACGTCCGTCCATCTGCCTGTTCGTATGTGAACACCACTTGCGCCTAAACCATATGTAGGATTTTTTCCAAAATGGAGATTCCCCGGTCAATCTAGCTCGGCACGAGGCTCTGCGATTTTGAAAAACTAGTATCACATTTTGGTGGTGCATTACATGGAGCCCCCGGATATATTCACAATTTTCTGAAAAATGACTCCAAATTTTTTCTTTACATTTCTTGCAAAATTAGAGTAAAGTGCACATATACTGGTGGCATAGGTTCGATTTTCTGGGATAACTCTGAATTTTCGAAAATTTCAAAATTTTGAATTTTTTCGGGCGTCTTCCTACAACTACAAAATTGAAGATAGAGATTACTCCTTCAAATAAAATTTGTTCTCCATAGAGAGTTCTTTCATTAAGGTCATGTAATTTTTTTGAAACTTTAGTGGTTTTCGCGCAATATTGCGAGCAATATGTGCAATTTTAAAAAATTACAAAAAGATTTCCTTGAAAACGGCTCCAAATTTTTTCTTTAAACTTTTGGTAGGAATAGTGCTCGATGTACTGTATGAGATGACATAAACGTCAGTTAGCTCTATACTTTTGTTTTTTTTTAGTTACAAAAATGTAATTGTTTTGACTTGTCTGTCCCGTCGTTAATAGTTACATTAGCGGCAATTTGTTTACACTAATATATTTATATGTCCTTTAAATAATGTCAGTTTAAGTTTCTCCAAAACTCAACCATTTTCTGTGAAAAGTAGTTAAAATGCCGCATTTTCAGGAACATTCAAATGCCATTTTTTTTAATGGCTCCAAATTATTTCTTCAAACTTTTCGAATGGATAGTGCTATTTGCACTCTTTAATATGACGTAAAGTTTTTTTTTCTTCAAAATGTACACAAATATAATTTTTTTAAAGATCTCTCACGCCGTTAATATGCACATTTCTAGCAATTTGTAAACACTATTGTATTTGTGAGTTAACGTACTTCAAATTAATTATAATGACGTTTTTCGCAAACAAAAAATATCCGTAAAAAAGTGCTTCAAATTTTTCATTTACAGAAGTGCTTAAGCGCCATTTTCCTAAAAACGGCTCCAAATTTTTCAAAGAAAATTGCCTTGTAGAAGAAACCTTTTAGAATGAGATTTTACTGTTCTTAAAACAATATTTCCGTAGTACTATAAGAAAACCTATACGTTAAGAAAATTTCAAAAAAGTGTACTTAGGGCGACGATAGATAGCAGCTGGCAAGAGTGTGTGGCAACTTTGTATAACTAGCCGAGACCAAAGGAAATAGAAAACTAATAGGGAAAGTCTGTGTCATTCCGTAGCACCACTAGTTCCACAATTATATCAATGATTTGGATAATAATCTTCCGCAAAAACTTTGTAGCCATTCACAAGGACGCCATATGGTCTGGAGTAAACCTGCTGAGAAAACGATTTTTGATAAATGTCAGTACTGAAAAACGTCTTTCACACCCTACTTGTGTAATGTAAGGGTTAATGCCTCATTTATATCCTAAACCTACCTTCTGAAAAGCTCCCAATAGCAAATTATAGCGTATTAAAATTCTGAAGCAATAAATAAAACATTAATTACAGAGACAATAACGAATGGCTTTCAACTCGGTTCCTTCAATTTCTTCAATTGCCTTTCCTGTTATTGTTATATTACAAGGATACTAAGTTGTGCATTTTCATTTCTCCCGTTGGAGAACTCAATTTTATAACTTACTACGTAAGGTGTATATAGTAACGTATGGGTCAAAAACTTATATCTAAAGTTAACTAATTTAAAGAAAAAGGGTTGTATCATGCATGTCTTTGAATGTTTTAAAGTTAAAGCCAAACAAGAAAGATACCAATTTGTACATCCCATTTTGTGCGCTATCAAAATATTGAATGCATTTCATTGCAAATAACTGGACAATGGTGTTGTTAAATTGAATATTCGAGTGAAAATATGCCCTATTAATAAAGTATCGTATGTTAAAAATTATTATTTGAAATCTTTATATATAATGATAAAAATGGTGTGATCCAAATGACGGGAAATTATGATTTGAGATGGGGAACAGAGCATCGGTGTTTTCGCTTCCGGTTGTGAAAGAAATGGACATACTCCAAAAGAAGATGAAAGTTTCTCCCAAATCAGCATTCCAAAGTAAGAAATCGTTTCTAATTGATTTCAGAGTAATAATGTGGAAATAATTTAAAATAAATGACTAAGGTTTAACATTTTAGTACACAAATCACAATTGTGAATTGTAAACAATCAAAGGCTTCCTTATCAATCGAATAAGTATTGTCCAGTTTCTCTAGACTTATTGAGTATTTGCTGATACGGTCCCTTGTTTTGCGTTTAGAAAGTAAGTGTAGCTATCTTCTCCCACACTCACGTTCAGTTTTACAGGTTGTTTTTGCATTAAATAAATGCATCTTAAGATTAAATCTCAGCGTGATCCAAGATTATGGAGTTATGTTTGATTATTTTACTGTAATATTTTCAACATACGCTGAGAATGCGATGAAAGCAAGGAAATTAGCAACGACAAATGTTTATTAAGTGAAGTTATTAAATACTGTTAGGATTAAGAGTTGTATTATGAATACTGAACGAAAACGTTTTAACAATCATTATTTCTAACGTCCATTAAATGTTTGTGAAGCCCATTTTCGCCGAGAGGACTCACGAGTGCTATGCTGAAAACACAAAGAAACTCCAAGCATCACTAGGAAAACTGAAATTAAAAAATGGTACATTGCCATCAATATTTTCGAATTGTTCTAAATATTTATCTTCAGCAGTAACATCAAGACAGAGTGTAGAAGAAATACGAGAAAAATTTAAGTATCAAACTTTGCAAAGTGTAATTAATGCAAGCCTTCCATTGAAAGCAAATGCAAGAACGATTTTTGTCTTGAAAAGTTTCAGAATGTGATCATCGAACAAGTCAGTGTGCTTCATTGTAACAATTCATTGTGTTGAAGAAGAGTACCGAACCTAATTTTTATTAATGTTACAAGAAAAATAAATTCTACTGTAAATTATTGATTTGTATTAATTTGTTTTAAATATATAAGAAACTGATGAAACTACTTTCGAGGTTTCTTATGTTTTGTGTTGCAGTTTATTCCTTAATAGGTTTCCTTATCTCTTTCTCATTCCACACATTTGAACATTTAGATTACATTGGAAAACAGATACGAATCAGTTTAACTTTCGTAATGCAGGAATTTGTAAGTAAGTAATAATTTTAATAACTAATGAATTTGCTACATTTACATAATTGATAAATTAAATATAGAGCTTCAATTAAAATCATATAAGTTAGTTTAATTGT
Organism: Gryllus longicercus; assembly: GCA_038098605.1. Taxonomy (NCBI): domain Eukaryota; kingdom Metazoa; phylum Arthropoda; class Insecta; order Orthoptera; family Gryllidae; genus Gryllus; species Gryllus longicercus. The sequence goes on from JAZDUA010000487.1 coordinate 34,528, forward strand.
CTTTTGAAAAGAGCTCGAGACTTCTGTTAAAACTTAGTTTCGGCGAAACTAATCACAATGTTTAGGATTATTTTCGTAATAATACTTCTTATTATGGATATTTAGTTTGAGTTAATTTTAACTTGCATTTAAGAGCACACTTGGAATAATGTACTTTAATCGAAAGTCCAGTGAAATCTAATGTATTAAATAGTATGCAATACTTTGACGTCATGATTAAAATTATTTCATAAGACATGTCCTTAAATCAATCGTCCATTTACGTTAAATAAGTCATTTTATACGTACCTGCGGTTTATCAATTTTTTAAAATTTGACACATTTACTTGAAAAATGAGTTTGTGTACAAAACAACGTGTGTTCGAATCTATCTTAACCTTCAAGTGGTGGAACGATAGGTCTAGATGTGCTGACGTCACAGATCTAGTTGTAAGGCCTATACTAATAGAGGGTATTGTCTGGACTCACCGATATGGCGGAGGTGGCTTCATGTTTGTGACATCATGCCATCTCCCTATATTCAAAGCTCCCCGGTCACGGTTGATCAGCGACACAGCACAAAACTACAGTATGTAGTCTACAACCGATTTGCAGGCATCGAGATTTTAATCATAGTCCTTGACAACGTTTACGCTCATTACGGAAGATATACTTGTGCTCACGCGAAAGTAAGATTAAAATAAAATATTTCCAGTAAAGAGAACAGTAATTTATGAAATCAAAAGGTAAGGGTCGGTATTCTTTGTCAATTTAATAGACTTTGCCGATCAAAACCCTAATAGCAGCACGCTGCCCCCACCCAATTCTCAGTACCCCCAACTCTTCCTCCAAATTTCCTTCCTTTCATGCTTCCATTGCCACGTATGCTCCAGCTACTGTCCATTTCTTTATGAAGTATGTGATTGACAGTTACGAGTGGAGGGGAGCAGGGGACGTTTGCCAGCTCGCGTATCAATGATCTCGTGTTCCCGGGACACGAAAATAAACTCTTAATGCTTATAAAAGTAACAAAATCATATACTCACATTGTATGAAGCAGAAACTTCTTCTGGAGCAAGTATATATTACGTTGTTCACTAACTTCATGTAGTATTCAGACCTTTAGATTGCAAGATAAAATTATTCGAATAATGAAAAAATGCCATCCGCGTTACCCTTGCAAGCTTCTCTTCATTGAGCTTGGAATCTTACCACTGCTTTGCCTATACATTAACGTAATCTGTAATATTTGTCAAAAGTGACTTACTGGGGACAAATGGTGGGAACATATTTTGATGCAATACTGATATTTATAATTACAACACACGTCGTAAAAATCACGTTCAGCAAGTGTCAGTATCAACAGCTCACTATCAGAAATCCACATACATGTACGTTACTTTACAACGCACTGCCAGATGACATTTAACAATTGAAGTCGGTTCACAAATTTAAGTTAAAAGTAAAATCTTTTCTGCTGCATAACTGCTTCTATACAATCGAAGACTATACTGATTATCAAAAAGAAAAATAATGTTTATTTTATCAAAACAGTGATATATAATGAATTAGTTTACATTTGTTTTATATACATTTTTTTAAAAGACTTAATATATTTGTAACAAATAATGTACTTCAGCTTCCGGATCAATAACCCCCATCTCGATCAGGTTTTTGTCCAGTTTCCCTGATCCATTGAACTGAGATGGCCCCTTGTTTTGCTTCTGGGCGTAAATGTAGCTTCACTAAGCGCACGTTTTGTTGAACTCTCCTTTTGCTCGTAATGGTAAGAGTAGAGGTAAGGGCGAGTTACTATTTTGTTAGCAATGCAGAAAAATCATATCATTTTTCGATTAATACAATAAAAAAGGCATGCTAAATATAACACGTATCTCGCTCTAACCACCTTAAAGCAAATGACTGTTTCTTTCTTCACATTTTACTTGGATCCATATTACGATGATCCTGCCTCGTCTGCTAGCCAATTCTGACGACCGTATTCTTGCTGATTTTCAGTACAGCAGTTGTTCGATCAAGCACTTTCGAAACGGAAGTGAATGGACCTGCATTGTCTCTCTCTCTTTCAAAATACTCCCAAACACTTTCAAAGTAGCACTTCTCTGTATAATACACACTTTCCAGACTGATTTCCTGGGTATTTCAGGACGCTTTCTGTGGCCTCATCGTCCGTTGTGATTCGGACATTTGTCAAGTCAGTGGTAATATACAAACCTACAATCACACACACAAACACAAAACCGAAAAACTCTACGACAAAACGCACGCACAAACCTCGCACGAGAAACGCGCTAACCTCAACACACTGGTCACAACAGAGAACATAATGCGTGCGCAGCAAAGGCAGAAATGCAGGCTGCGGGTGGAAAGATTCCCTGCACGATTTTCATATGTTGCCAGAATGAGCATAATTCTGCTTTTGGTCTAGAACACGGCAATGCAGAAAAATCATATCATTTTTCGATTAATACAATAAAAAAGGCATGCTAAATATAACACGTATCTCGCTCTAACCACCTTAAAGCAAATGACTGTTTCTTTCTTCACATTTCACAAAACGTCTCTCTCTCTCTCTCTCTCTCTCTCCCTCTCCCCCTCTGTCTCTCTCCCTCTCCCCCTCTCTCCCTCCCTCCCTCTCTCTCTCTTTCAAAATTGTCTCTGTTGGTTTTTGAAAGTTCTACAAGCGAAGTGTAAATACCAACTTAAATCGATACCAACTTAAATATATATAGACTTTTTGCAGTTGTTTGTTCGACGCATTCAAGCGGTCTAAAATGAATCCCAAACCTCGGTCATAATAGCAGTTTCAAGTCGATTTAAAGCAACAATAAGACCTTTAGCTTCTGCACGCGTTGACGGTTTTTGCGTAGAATCAGATATAATTTGAAGGGCTTCTAAAACATTTTGCCAACGATGTTTTAGAGCCTGACATGCATCATCTCGAGCTGACCAGCGCGTAATTGAAAGACTTTTCAAAGAGGATGTACTGGATCCTTTTTCTACTAAATTTTGAAGTATGTCCCACCTTGATGTAGATGCACTAAAGAAAGTATATAAATTTTGTAGAAGTAGAAAATAAGTACATGCTTCAGTGCATGATTCAGCTGCATTTGTACCAACTAAATTTAAAGAATGAGCAGAACAGGGGATGAATTCAATTAGAGCAGTTACATCTTTCATACGGGCTTGAAGACCTGTGTAAAGACCGGACATATTTGACGCGTTGTCGTTGGACTGTCCACGACAAATATTAATGTTCAGTTCGTTTATCTCCATAAAATTACATACTGGTATGGCTAGCATACCAGCCCTGAGGAAGACCACGACAGGATGGTCGAAACGTCGGCAACACAGCCTTCGACACGGCGTCACCCGGACAGCCCAGATCACCCACATGACTCTGGCCGCAGAAGCCTACGACTTCATTTAACATGATCACGTGTAGCTTCATTAATAGACCACAAAGCTGGATCGCTTTTCCAACAAAAACTATCAGTCGAAGTTATGGTTTCATCAATTTCATGTTCTTGCGGTTGTATACAATCGGTAGAAATCCTATTTAATTAAAAAAGAAAATACTAAATTATTATAATAATGTATTGTAATATTATAAACAAATATTCTAGAAAGATTATAATATATATTGTGGCGTCACCAATAATATTGTAATAATTTTATTGTGGCGTCGCCAATAATATTGTAATAATTCTATCTAGAAATAGCTTCCATCGCGGCAAAGTAGGTCACGGGACGGAGCCTTTGTCGCGAAGACCCCCCTAACGACCACCAGGCCGCGCCCCCTACTTGACAGAGCTTGTACCGACCGCGGACACGTTTATGACCCCTCGTAAACGCCACCGTCCGAGCCACCGGGCAACCCCCCAACGAACAATACGCGCCCCCGCACCCTTTTTGCCACGCGCCCGCGTAAGGAACTCGAAGTCCCAAAGGGCTGACACGGGTGTCTATTAGTAGCGGACACGTTTATGACCCCTCGTAAACGCCACCGTCCGAGCCACCGGGTACCCCCAACGAACAATACGCGCCCCCGCACCCTTTTTGCCACGCGCCCGCGTAAGAAACTCAAATCCCAAAGGGGTTATTTAGAACTTAGCCGTCGCAGGGTGCCGATCAGCCTCCGCCGACAGTTTATGGCCCAGAAGAATACGCCACCGCTCGAACACGTGTCCGGACAGCTGCGAAAGCAGCTTCTGGAATCACTCACGAAGGAGAGAGAGAGAGGAGGGAGGCCCAAGATAGAAAGAGAGATCTCCCTGGAAAATTCCACAAAAGCTGCAACTCGATTGGAGAACTATAATGTTAAAACGCAATTGCTCTCAGACAATGGGAAGTTTCATCATGGGGGAAGGGGCAAATCCACAGATTTGGAAACGTTTTGGGAGGGGGAAAGAGAACTTACTTGAACGCGAGATGGGCAGAGGAAGATTATTATTATTAGGACGTGACTAGTGGGAAGACATTCTCAGAGAGGAGGATTATTATCATTAGAACGTTACGAGGGGAAAGACATTCCCAGAGAGGAGACTAGTGGTAGAAAGACATTCTTAGAAAGACAGTATTATTATCAGAGAATTCTTCGTAGGAAGACATTCTTAAAACGGAACCGTAGATTTGCCACGGAGGAAACTTGGGCGGGAGATGGCAAGATCCCGCGTAATTTCCGCGTAAGCCCATCTGCCTCCGCCGCCTAACGCCATATCGGGCCCATTCATGCCCGCGCTGAACTACGGCCAGCGCCCGTGTGCTCTGGATTGACTGAGCCCGCACGATCTGGCGACTCCGTCGCCGCGCCACGCTGCCAGCTGAGGAGGGACACCCCGTCGGAGATCGGTGACCTGAGACTGCCCGCCGCCTTCGCCCCTGAGGACCGCCATCCGGCCGGTCCCCGGAGCCACCATCAGCCTGCGGTGATAGTTATGACGCGGGGCTCCCTCGCAGGACATTCTGGCGAGAGATTAAAAGCGGCCGCGCTCAGGCCTTGTACATAGTAGACAGAGTGATGCATGGATTGTTAGAATTAAGTCATTTATGTTAGTTTTAAGAAAATTTGTTTATTAATGGTTCAAGTTACGAGCTCGCAAAGTAGATTTCAGAAGTAACCTATGTCGCCCTCTAGCGACCTGTAACTTCCCTGGCAGCTCATGGTGCCAGGAATAAACCCAAGTTTGTTACCAATGATTCAGTGTACTAATTCATGACCTCCCAACAATTTCATCCAAAGGTTTAATTAATTATACAAAAAATGCTTAAAACTATTTACATCGGTTGAATCGTCGACTCATAATCAATCGCAGTTATATTTTCAATTGCTTGAGGAACCATTTCATTTTTAGCTGTTTGGAACTTTGCAGTCTCATTATTAGATTCAGTGATAACCCTGAATAAATAAAAGAGACAAAATATTATATGTATTATTACATATTATATAAAATAAAGTTTAGTAACATTTTATGCTAATTTATTTAAATTCTATATTAAGATATAGTTCATTTTAATGAATACAACAACAACACGTCAAGAATATTTAATTTCTAATCATTGTACTACACATTTTTTGCATTTTGAGAATATTTTAGCAACACAACTCTGCATTAAAAATATATTAATGTTAACATATATATATCATAAGTTTTTAGTACATGGAAAAAATATGCAAGCTGAAAACTAAATATGTTATCTAATCTATATGTTCATACTAACTCAGTAATAGAATTGTCGAGTGAACTGCAGCAGTGATCAGTTTCACGTATAGGCTTAAAGAATTAATTTATTTTTTTGTCTTATCAATTTCATTTTGACATTTCTCTTCCTTTTCTTTTCGGATTTTTGCATATTGACTTCCGGTGAGCCTTTTTCGATAATCATTCATTTTAAAACTTCAAAATATCATTTTTACTCACCAGGCTCTTACAATAAATGATACATAACAATAGTAACAAAAGAAAGAAAAGGGTTATTTCCAGATCCGCCTTCTAGAACTAATTCAAGACGTAATAGAAATAGCGCATATATGAATGCATAGCGAAATCCGTCAGCGATTTCTGATTGGCTAATTCAAACTCCTCACTCTAAGAATGTAATTCTTTCTGCTCAATCAACCAATCAGAAGTCGTTGGCGAATTCTTTCCATGTATTCTGTAACATTGAAAATGTCCCCATTTGAAATTCAAACTTAATTTATAAATAAAAGGTTGAGGGGGCGGCTTTAGTCTCGTTTAAATCATTTTTAAAATAAAAATAGGATTTATGCTGTTATAGTTTTTACAAAACCTAAATTTGTTTTAGAAAATATCAAGAAAAATTTGCGCCTATGAAAATTTGCCGCCGTAGGCACGTGCCTACTGTGCCTATGCGTAAATCCACCTCTGTCTACCAATAAATCTTGAGTTTAAGTTTAGGTACAACCAACCACAAAAAATTTAATGTGATATGACAATATATTAAATAAAATGATCTCATTTGAAAACATTTATTATATCCCGTAAAGTATTCCTCCCATCTGCTGTAGTCATAAGAATAGTCATAACTATTTTTTAAATATTAAGATATATCTTATTCTTACTAAAAGTATTTTTACTTAAATTATTAATTACAATGTTCATTAACAAAAAATAAAACTAATCAAGCATTTCATAGGGTCACTACCTAAAAACCATCCTTCAAATAATATTATTTTAATGCAAATTCAAATTTACTGCTAGGAAAGTAGATTTTTTTCTTTTTGGTCGGAATTTGGAGTATTTACAACCATCTAACGGCAGATGTTTGTACAAAACATCTGACAAACCTGAATCGCAACTCAGCCACTGGCGGATTCAGGCGGAATGGGGGCCATAGCCCCCCAGAAGACCTAGTTTTCGTTTACCTTCCTTTATTTGGCAAAATTGATTTAAATATTTATTTATGTTCGAATTATGTAATTATTTAACCATAATTCTTGTTGACATAGACGGCCAAATTAATTCAAATTTTCTGCTACGCTTGGAACTCATTCAGTTTGACCACTCTTTAAGGTATTTAAGAAGGATGATATATTTCAAACTTCACGCGTTCGAGATTATTAATTTGACCCAAGTACCCGCGAACTCTATCACAAATAGCAAAAAAAATCATTTTATATGAGACTCTTTGAAATAAACCTTCAAACTGCTTCCAAAAGTGATCGGTAGATCGCATTACCACTTGGCCTGCCGGCGAAAAAGATTTGCAAATTGTAGAAATTTCCCAGAATCCATTTTTTTTCCTCATAAGACCCGACGAGATCGCATTGTTTGAGAATCTGGAGCCGCGAGCAGTTTTGTAGCAATCGTGTAGAGAAGCCTAGTAATACGCGTATTGGGCGCATTGAAAGTTGGTTCGGTACGTTGACAAGCAATTCCCAGCACGTTAAAACAGTTTCCGTGACCCGCGCTTCAAAACGTGTCAAAGAAAAAAACAACGCACAACGCGTGAATAACTTAAGGAGACTATTTTACGTTTATTTTCGTCCAGACAAAGGTAACCATGACACTTTCTTCAATACTTAATGATTCTTATTGCAAGGTGTTAATCTTGTCAATTATGTGTCGTCTTCTCAGAATCTACATCATTACTTTTTCGTCACCAGGGCCCGACAGTGAGTTTTTCTGACGAAAATTCGCAGTTTTTTAGCATAAAAATACTTAATACCGCGTAAGCAGTAGCGAGAAAGTAAAACCGCGTGAATGTATAGTGGGCAAGTCAGCCTCATCTTGAGTCTCCCAATCCCTTAGCAGGAAGTATTATAAGACCCTCAGTGCCAATCATCACAAGGGCTGGAGTATCTTTTACATTATTATCAACGTAGCACGATATCTCCATTTCAACCTCCAGAATCCAAATGGACTTATTCGAGGGAGATTACAATCCAAGAAAACGTGTCCTTCTACGCTGAAGTTCGACAACTAATATGGCAGCGCGCGATTCCTAAAAATGAATATGTAGTCAGATACTGAAGCCACTCTCCTGCTCTCACGTTTAGTTTCTCCAAGGTTCGAGAAGAGTGACTGTTTGAAAATGTTGGTATCGTATTTTGAACTTTCATTCATTTGCGCGGAGCCCCTGAAAGTGCGGTGTCCGTGGCACCCGTTTTAAATCACTTTAAATATAGCTGGGCCGAAAGCACATTCCAATCTACCCTTACCTACAGCGCACCCCACACGCTACTCTCGCCACTCCTACGCACAATTTCAGAATTATCATTTACTCTCCAGCGTTAAAAAAAGAACTAGAATTAATAAAATGACCTTCCAATACAGCAGTGGCGTAACAAAGGTGACTTGGATCGATATAATACGAGGCCCCCTAATTAAATGTCATTAATTTAATTTTGTGATTATAAACTGAATTTTTAAATGAAAACATTCAATGTAATTAACTATTAGAGAAAATAAATTATAATATTTGTAATTTCATTATATAATTTAAAATTTAAATTTTGGTCTTCTCTTCGCATTTACAAACTTATCAATGAGAGAAATATTATTTTTCAACCAGATCGTTTATTTCACGATTGATAAAATACATAAATTATTCAAACAATGCAGACAGTCTTGTATTACGTTCACATTACATTTGTAGACAGAGCGCTGCGATCTATATACGTGAAGTCACCGCCGACTGCATGAGAATTGCACGTCTACTGATGGTACCTGATCTGATTGGTACCAATAACATACCACTGTTTATATTTCAAATTTTCAGATTCGGTAATGCTATTAAAAATTGTCACTGTAAATAATACTATTTTCTGGCAGAAATCCGCAGCCCAATCTCTCTATAACACTAGTTCCAGCTGTATGGTCAGGTTCTCTTTAGCCGCTACATAATGTTCGAACCTAATACTATTTAATATAATACCTGGGGGAGTTATAGCACCATAACCTGACGCTATACCTAATTTGCCAACGAGCGTCTTTCGAAAAGAACCACTATCGAAATTTGTTAAAATCCTCCGAATCTCCACAGGCTGGCGAAGTACGCCCGTTCCCTAAGTTACAAGTGTCCTCCAAATCACTGCCTGCGTCATCTTCATCGCTCACAACTGCATCGGCGGCAGGTTGCAAAACCAACTCGAGCTCGCTTGACCTATCTACACTTTTAGCTGGCACCTCACCTTCAAAATTAATTAATATTTTAATTATGGGTTTCAGCATCTGTAGGGATGTTCTCCTTGCTAAAGTGATAAAAGTTTCCTTCATTGGCCACGGTATGAAATTTCATACCTCGAAAATTAAACTTGTACTCTTCAAAGCCACTGAAGCTAATAACGAGTTTTAAAATATTATAAAAGTTTGACTTAGTTATTATAGTAAAGTTTTCAACAATAAATACTTTACTTAAAACATGACTATTTTTCCGAAAAAAATCTTATCGGTGCGTCACCATGCTCCAAGTAAAAATCGCCACGTCCTTGTTCGACCTCCAGAATACAAACTACAAAATGCAAAGACATTATTCTTAATTTGCACATACTACAAATCCTCTCTACTAACGAAAAAACTTACAAAAGTGAGAACGTTGAAAAACTCTTGAGTTTGCTACTATATTTCTCTCGGGGCGCCGTCGGTATGCAATTTCATACCGGGCCACCTTTGGGTTAAGGCAAAAATCGCTATAATCAATTTTGTAGTTTTGAAATGTTAATTTGTTTTTGTAATTTTCGAAAATACGGAGAGTTTACCGATAATAGGGCAAGCACAATATATTTTACCTTCCTTGATACATAGGAGAAAACTTAACAAAAAAATTTGGAGCCGTTTTTGAGAAAAAATATGGTCAAAAAATGTTTAAGTATATATATTTCAGGCAAAATTACACTAAAACTACTATTTTCAAAAATTAAACATAGCCTTATGTCAAGACGCCTTTAAAGAACATATTTCATTGCAGAAAAAATCTTTACCTTCAATATTATAGTTGTAGCAAGACACCCAAAACAAATTGCACTTTTACAATTTTCAAAAATCTAGGATTTTAACGACCATAAGACCTACAGTTAAGCATCTTTTACGCTTTCCAGGGACAAAGTTTAAACAACAGAGGGCCATTTTTGATTTTTGAAAATTTTTTTGAGGATTCATGTAAAGTATCCTCAAAAATCAAAATATCCGGTTGAAAGTCTCGAATCCCCAGATCAAATGGGGAATATCAATTTTGAAGAAAATCGGCTGAACGGTTTATATATGCCAACACAATATATCAATTACCAGGGCTTGGCAGTAAGAGCTTTTCTGCCAAAATTCACCGTTTTCCGATGCACAGCTACAGACCTTTCTCTTCTTACGAAGTATATGCAAGAAAATAAAACACAGCGCTTCGTTTAAATTTACTATGATTTTATTAGACATGGTTGTAGATAAAATACTTATTTAATTTTGAATTTGGGGATTAGCACAGGGCCCCCTGTCAGTCCCTATCGAACTTACGCTGCTGCACTACAGACTATCTTTAATGATCGGTGATCTTAGGCCTATAAAGGATGGGAAGAAATTTAAAATGCAGAAATAACATAGAGAAAAGAAATAGATATATTTACTATCAGTTGTATTCACAATAATGGCTTTTTTTTTGCAGGCAGCATTTGCTATAGCTCACCTAATACAGTATTTTGAATACATTTGCCCCCTTTCTACACAGATACAGAAGAAATACATCTGTTACCAAAATGTTTACACAAGGCTTACATATAAATCTATTGACATGACTGCATTTCCAAATACAATAAATATCTAAAAATATATTAATAGATAATAGATTCATTATGATGCATTACACAATCATACAATACCTGACTATAAATATTAGTCATATTGTCAAAGAGCTTGCGCACACACAATCCAAACAAATGGCAAGGCACTGAATAGAAATGATACTCTTGGAAACTTAATATTTAAAGCTTCATATTTTATGGCACTATTTTCTCCAAAGAGATCATTTCATAAAATACTTAATTCAATGATCTTACCTATCCAGCGAAGGCACAATTTCCGTAGCAAAGAAAAATGCATAATTGATGCCTGTGTTAGTCACACACTTTAAGTATACACACAACTGTATCCACTATGAGACAACAATCAAACTTCTATATAGACTCCCAAGACAAAAGAAAGCTGTATAACACTGGCAGTACTTAAGTAGGAAACAAAATATTAAAATACTGATTTATTTGAGACAATTATATAAATATTGAATATAAAAAAATAGCATGTGATGTTTAAATGCATGTCATATTTGTCAAGTTGAATTTACCAAACAAAATTGAAGATCCTACAATAAACAATGGATATTTTGCTTAATTACCCAAAGGATATTTACAGTTCCTTCATTGCTCATGAAACATTTTACACACTCATTTTAATGATCCAACACCATTATAACAGTACATGGAAGCATTAGCTGTGCCTCAGACATAAATGACACAAACTGTTTTATCAAAAGGATAACAGCTTATAACTCAATTTTACTATTCATACCTTATATGCTCATATACATCATTAATCAACAATCAAAACCGAGAAAATTGTAGTAAGGACGATTAAATGACCCCTTATCACACCACTCCATTCAAAAAAGGCACATAAATTGAAAGAGAACAAAAGAAGACCCAGGCATCTTAAAAGCAGTATTCCAAATTGAATAACTATTTTGCACTCAATTTTGTTAATGATAGTTTGATCTGATTGTCATATGCAAGCAAATAAGGCATTCTTTGAAAATGAACAGGTTTTTCAACATTTTAATTCAGACTTGAAACATGATGGTGTGGCAAGCATTTTAAATAAATCTTATCTCTTAATTACAATAAAATTTAAAGTCACTGCAAATGATATCCTTCGGGTGCTGAATACAATACAGTAAATTCCAACTGTGTAAGCAGCAAAATTAAACATTGGTAATGGTAATATTGTCAAAACTCTGAAAATTGTATCAACGTAAGAACCTTATTTAAAAATAAATTACAAAATAAATCATGCTTAATCAAAGTCAAGAATTTTACAGTGGATTAGACTCATCTGAATCACTAGGAAGACAGCAATACAGGATCAAAGAGTAAATGTCATATTGGGAAATGCAAATTAATCACATTATTGCTAATGTATGGTTCCACAGTGCCCAATAAACAATTACTCTTAATGACTACTCCAAGAGAAGAATATTCACCAAAGCCCATCAATTTAACATTCACACTATGTCATGTAATTTGTAACAGCGTAGGTTAATACGACATCTTTAGACTTAACACAATGTACATACAATTCACAACTTCTAAAGCGTAACAGTATACAACCAGCGAAAGACAATAGCAAATATAAATTTTCTTTCCTGCATATAACATATAAAATAGAACAAATTTGGCAGCCCATAGAAAGTCTAGCATTAATATCTATACATAAGGAGCATTTGAACACATACTGAGAATCTTGAATGTTAGCAAGAAAATCTATATCAATTCCACACTTCGACACAATCTCACGCAAAAGAACTGTCAATTAGGTACATCCAAAGGCAGTCACTCATGACTGCTTCCAGTAAGGCATCAAGGTGAACACATGATACAAGAAATGTAAACCTTCAAATTATAAGATATAAATATATAGTTCCACTACCGCAATATCACATGAATATTTCTTTTGATCCTGCAATATATTCACTTTCTATTACTAGCAATTCCATTTTCTCCATGACAATAAAATTACATAAAGAAGTATAAGGCCTCTCATCCTTCCCTCTGCTCACCTCACAGCAGAAAATTTTATTTTTTATGTTAATCAATTATATAACTATCGTTTTACTGTGCGTTTATGCTACTACAATGGAAACTATATAATTAGTTTAGCCTTTATCAGAAAGACAAAGAATTGACAATGTAGTAGTACAATTATCACAAACAATATATGCACACTTTTTTTTTTAATACAAACTTAAATGATCCAAGAAATGGAAAATTGAACAGTTATCCCAGGTCAGCAAACAACAAATGTCAAACATAATACATTCATTATTTGGATGGAATTTTGTTTCCTGCATTGTAACTACAACACAAACCAGATCTTAGCATTTCCCCTCCCCCTATTTCCCACAAAAGTAAACTTGCACCAGATCTCGATTATTCCTTGACAATCTATAATTAGATTCTCCCATTTGTAAGAATACTAGCGGAACACCACTGTTTGAACAATATTTTTGAATCTGACAAGATGGTCCCAAATAAGAAACAAAGTAGACACACATCCGCATGCAATCACACACACATACACATTCTGTCTCTCTCCTCTCATACATATTCAGTCCACAGACTAGGGAAGCCAATAGTACATATACACATTGTATGTTTTAGGTTGAAAAAGAACAAAAGGACTATAAAAAAATGTAATTAAGAAAATAAATATATAAAAAGTGTAGAATACACATATACACGTCCCAATAAAATATGGAATGCAGACACTATTTCTCATAATTGTTTGCATGACATGACAGAATGAACAAAAGACAATGAAATGAACTCTTAATTCAATTAATATGTCAACTGTAACATAATACAAAGAAATCAAAAACACAACTGTGACATGAATAATACACAACTGATAAAAGTTCAAAATTGTTGAGAATATCTCAAGATTATAAATGCAGAAATCAGCAGATCAGGAAAGCATGCTCACTGGCAAAATATTTGTGATTTTTCAAAATGGACAAATGTTCTCCCAAAGCCAAAATTAATTTAGATATCAGTCTAAAAACGTAAGTCATGAACGAACATTAAAGTGAGTCTCAAGATGCATTTCTTAAACAGAAAGAATATTATTAGTTTAAACTACACAAAAAATTGAATCAAATTACATGCAGCATTAAAACATATTAACTTGAAGCAAAGGGAAGGATGAGTAAGGGGATAAACACAAGAAGAGCAGCAGGAGCAATTGCTGCGCCTGTGGCTCTCTTGTGGATATGTGTCATGATTTCTTGGTTCTGCAGTTAAAAAAAAAAAAAAAAAGAAAAAAGGGTTAAATGCTCAATAATTTCCTACCATTAACAAATGATATTCCAACTTAATTCAAGGAATTAGATACATTAATCTACAAGCGCTGTAAATATACAGTAATAATCTGACCCTTTCTGTACGTGTATACATGTATATATACTATATATATATTATATATAAAAATTGAATATATTTATTTGACTCGTCATGTTAATGTCATTGAAGGGTGGCATACTGTACACAAGCAACCCCACAATGCACTTTATGTTAGATACCAAATCTGCATTACACAAAACACTTTCACAATGATAGGACACGAATTAAAAAGCATGCAGAAACATTTGCAGACAACACTATACTACTGCAATTTTTTTCATTTTCAAGACAGAAGATAATAATTAACAGTATCATTACTCTGATGAGAATGGATGCTGTGTGCAATATATCTCTTCCTTTTCATTATTAGAAAAAAACAGTTCTTACTCATCAACAATATAAACAACAAATGTGCAGCATGTTTTTCTGTACTCAAATACATACTTGCTACGCAAAGATGTATCACCAAAGATAAGCTAGAGAGAGACAGACATCTCAATAATAATTTTGTGTTGGTCATCACCAATGTTGTTCTCATACACTCACGTTCTTTAAATAGTCAAAAAAATTTAGCTTTGTAGTTACATAATTTGAAAGTAAAAGAATAATAAAGGGCCGTGTCTACAAATAAAAATGAATTGATTACAGGCGACAAATGAAAGAAAAACTAAAAGAAAAAGAAGCAGAAAGTTAGGTGTTGATTAATCTTAACAACTGTCATTACAAGACCCCCCATACTTTATGAATCCACTAAAACCATTAAATATTTCCTTCTAGCTATCATGAAAATCATTTCAATATACATCTTTAGTAAGATATTGCCTGTAAAAACTATCAACAACAGATCTACATCACTTTCTGGAAAATGAAACATTTTTGTATATATTGATGCCAGTATCTTGAGTCACCTCAAATGAAAATAACAAAATAATAAATTAAATGGAAGTATATCGCCTACTTTTTGACAAGATTTACAGCATAGTTGTTTCTTGGAAGCGCTTCATCATCAAGCATTCATTGACACTTTTGGGGAAGGACAATGAGATATTTTTTTTATTTTATCACAAATTATACTCAAAGAAGGTGGAACTTTCAGATAAACAGTTCTACTCATCGAATTTTAAAAATAAATATGATTAGCTCTTAAAATTGCAAACTTTTAGGGAGAATTTTATTGTCTGTCTTATTCTACAAGGTACATGTATAAACTTTTCAAATATAGCAAAATTTTCATTGGCTTTGTTAGATGAGAAGAAATACTGGTTACCCTGTGGACCCAGAGATACCATTATACCAATTTTGTATAAACAGAGCCTTTTCCTCTCACTTCCAGTCTTTGGTGAATCATAAAACAAGGCAAATTATAAAATACTTTTAAAAAAGTCATCTTGTGTATATAATGTCCAAGCCTACATATTAGTCATAAGACAACTTAAGGGGAATTTGTCAGACACTTTGAAGATTACTATCTCTTTTCTACAAATACCAGTGACATTGATAGTAACAGTGTCAGTAATTCCATGTTACATGGAGGAAGTTGTCAAATATCATTATAATCCACACGTGCAATGCAAATCTTTTACAAAATTCACCTGCCAATGTAATATGCAAGTTGTCCTTTAGTTTTCATAATTAATACATTAAGAAGTTATGATTTCTTGAGCACATTTGTTCAGTTTATGAACAGCATTCATAAAGGACAAATTGCAACATGTAAGCACAGCATCCATACTCAAAATGTATTCAGAACAAACCGCAATCCTTCAGATTGTTCTTGATGATAACATCTGTGACTGCATCAAACACAAATTGAATGTTGCTAGTATCTGTTGCACATGTAAAATGTGTATAAATTTCTTTCTGATCTTTCCTTTTGTTCAAGTTTTCAAACTGCATCTGGATGTAGGCAGCAGCTTCCAAGTATGTATTGGAACCTGAAACACAAATATTGATAATTAAAAACAAATATATCTCAATATAAGAAAACAAACAAAATGAGATTTATAAACACTACAGACATCCTTCTGAATCAGAAAAAAGTTTTAGCACTAAAAAGTAAAAAATCAATTTTTACAGAGTCAACTGTGTAAAGAATTTCAAAAGAGCCTTATTGCATTATCACTTGCCACAATTTTGTAAATTTGTGGTATACAACACAAGCCATTTATTGTGATACCTCCACACTGCAGATAGTATAATAATATTGAATGGTTGGCCACAATAGATGAAAAGTTATAATTCCAGATTATCAAATGAGAAAGTAAGCTACAGCAAAAACTGTAGTTTGCTTTGAGGGACATATTGTTACACAAGAAACACTTATACCTTCACAAGAAAAGAACAAGTGATGCTACAGCATGGCACAGATTTTGCCTTATTAGTTTTCTATATTCTTTGGTCTCAGCTAGCTTTCCAGACTTTCCCCATTCTCTTGCTAGGTGTCATCAATCGCTGCTCAAAGTACATTTTTTAAAAAAATTTCTTATTTTTTCCGTTTCCTAATAGGAGAATGTAAATATTATTTTAAGAATATTAAAGAACAGTAATACGTCATGCTAAATTGCAAATTTTTTTAAAATTTGCAGCGGATTTTAAGGAAAAGGCGCTGATGCGCTACTGTAAACGAGATATTTGAACGTCTTTCACACAGAAAATTTTTGAGTTTCGAAAAACATCATTTGCAGTTATTTGACAAACTTTAACTCACAAATATAATAGTGTTTACAAATTTGTGGAAATGTGCATTTTAACAACATGAGAGATCTTTCAAAAAAATTATATTCTTGTAATTTTTTAAAAACCAATAAAAAAAACAAAACAAATGAACTTTAAAGAGTGCAATTAGCAATATCCATTCGAAAAATTTGGAGCCATTACAAAAAAAAGGCATTTGTGCGTTTCTGAAAATGCAGAATTTTGAGCTAGTTTTCACAGAAAACTTGAGTTTTCGACACACTTTGTCCGACATTAAAGCACATGGACTCATAAATACAAGAATGTGAATAAATTTTCGCTAATACAAATATTAACATGCAGAACAAGAAAAAATTACATTTTTGTAATTTTTGAAAAAACAAAAGAATAGAACAATATGACTATGTCATCTTCTAGAGAACATTTAGAACTATTCCCACCATAAGTTTAAAGAGTAAATTTAGAGAAAATTTTTGTAAAGTTTTAAAATTGCACATATTGCTCACAATATTACATGAAAATACTAAAATGTTCATAAAAAACAGATGACTTAAATGAAAGAACTCACTATGGAGGACAAATTTTATTTGACAGAAAAATTTAACTTCAATTGTGTATTTATAGGAAAACACCCAAAACAAATTGTATTTTTCGAAAATTCAGAGTTAAACCTGAAAATAAGACCAATGCCACCTTTATAAGTGTATTTTATTATATTCTTACAAGAAGTGTAAAGAAAAATTTGGAGCTGTTTTTGAGAAAATTTTGAAAATGTCTCGGGGACTTCATGTAAAGCACCCCCAAATTTTAAAGAAATTGTTTCAAAATCTCAAAGCTTCAAATCTAGCAAGATGGACAGAGGTTTCTTGTATTTGGAAAAAATCCTACGTATGGTTTAAGCGCTAGCGATGTTCACAGACAAATGGACAGAAGTTTTGAAAAAATGAAATAAAACACTATTTCAGTATCATGAGCCCCCAAAATGAGTATCTTCATTGAAATCTCTAAATTATTTTCCGCAGCATTACATATACTATGTATATGCTTTCATATTACGTACAAAGATACACTAACATAGTGAACTGAATGTCAGATATTTTCTATTATAATTTGTGGGAAAGACCCTGCATAGGCACAAGGATCCTTCCCAATTTTTTCCCCATGGACACTTCTGTCACCATGTACACGAGCAGCAACTATCTGTTGGGTCTTTCATTACCCTAGAGATCACATAACTATGTAATTGAGACAAGTTTCAAAAAGATAACCGAGAGCATAAAATAGTTCTGATCACAAAAATTATTTTCTCAATATTGTAGAATTAGTCGATGAGAAACTTCATAAAAATGATAACTACCCCGATTACAATAAGTGACTGTCCATTGTACTTTACAAACAGCGTATATATTTAGAGCAATTTGATCACAAGATTTTTAATAAATACCTATATATATTTAGAGGGCTATCAATTACAGAAAAGTTTATCAAAATATGATAATTCATCTTAAATATCGGTAAGCTGTTATATTTTAAGAAATAACATCTAGTCTACATTTAGCTGTGAATTTGATAGTACTCAAATAGAATTACTCAGCAACTTTTCATATGAATAAATTTGACTTCTGATTCATCCTGCATTTCTATTTCTACTCCAATATTCTATCCTTAATATTTACTCATACCAGCACACTGTGTGCCAATTGCATTCTTTTGCTTCCTGATGACAACACTTGCACAATATTTTAAAGAAAATTTATAATCATGTATTGTTATTAGGTTTTGCAAAATCACTAAAGAACTTTGCCCAAATAAACTATGTATCTTATTTTGCAAGAAATTATATATAAAGTACATGTGACTAATTATCTTTTGTTTTCTGTAAAATGTTTACATACTTCGTATTAATATTTACTTATAATTATTATTAGTAGTATGTACTATATTGGCTTATTAGAGATATAGAATTCATTTGACATTGTACATTTCACGGAGACTATATAATCTAACATTAAATATTGTTTTATATAATATCATTTTTCTTAATAAACATGGCTAATGTCACAATTATTGTTTTTATAATTGAATAAACAATTGTTCCTTTGTTGGCATGCTTAAGTGGGTCATGCAAGCAATCACAGATCAGAAAGGAATGAGAGTAGAGAAAGAGCACTTTACATGCATTCAGCGACTTTCTCAAAATTAACTTTTGTTATTTCTTTAATACTAGTGATTTTACAGATTTCGTTAATTTTATGGCAAGAATCTACATGTATTTTCGATAACAACAAATATTTAATATTTTTTTATATTATCACAACCATCCTTGCATACTGTGCTCTATCTAGTCAATATTTTTTTACACTTTTGTAGTTTTTGAGTACCAAAAAACCAGCAGCCCATTTATGATGTGCGCTCATACAAAAATTTCTCAAAAGTGACTAGGATATCTTTCTTCACATTTTGCCTCTACAATAAATTTATGGCCATCTACATTACTCCAAAGGGATGATATGTTTCCACATTTTTTAGTAATTAAAGAATATAGGTATGTATTCGTTACTTATGTCCTCAATGTTATCACCAAATTTTGCCAATAGCTTTAATAAGCTACCAGTGGCATAAAAAACTTTTGCATATGTAATAAGACAGACTAGAAATAATAGGAGAATTATTCAGGAAAAACAATGTAGGTTTCACAAGGTGAGAAGTACAAAAGATTCTATTTTCACATTCCGACAGATAATCGAAAAAAGAAAAGACCATAACTTAGCAACGTATTTATAGTTCATTTGCTACGAAAAAGCCTACAATGGGAATTTTTGGAAATTATGGGAAAATTTGAAAATTTTCAACATTTACCTAAATCATATGATTAAAATTTGAAAACAAGTAACTATGTAACAAGAATCCAGAAATAATTGACAATATTATTCTTATGAACTTGCCAAGATTGCACAATTTCATAAGACCAAGCCATAATAACAGACTCTTAAGAGACACTACAGAAAGCAGACCTCATATTAAGCAAAATAAGCGAAGAATATCAAAGAAAAACATCCAGTTGGAAAACATAAACGTTAGCCTTCTATAGCAAAGAACTCCGAGTCAAAATAGTTATAGAAAATTCAATAATTGAACAAATTACCTCCTTTAAATACCTCAAAAATTCAACTGGTTTAGATCAGAAACATATGTAAGAAAACATACAGAAATAGTATAATAGAAAATACAAGACAATAAAAGAGACATTTTGGACAAAGGAGAAAAGAAGCTAATGTGAGAATTCATCATATTACATCAAAATCAATGTTTAAAGTGTAGTGTTGAAATTTGAAAAACAAGAGCAAAGAAAACTGAAAGCATGGAAATTGCTCAGATGAAGTTTTTAAGGACATAATTAAGAGTAAAAAAAAAAAATTTGAAATGAAAAAATTAAAAAAGAACTAAAAGCACAATATGTAGAAGAAATAAAAAAAATACCAAAACAATTACAGAAGACTTAAAAAGAGAATGGTCACTCTACGACTGCCATAGATGGGATTAAATTCTAGACCAGAAGACAAGAGGGGCACAGGAAGACCAACAAGAAGACAACACCAGCAGGAACTCAACACATGAAGGAATACTTCTTTATTATCCACTTCAGTAGAACCTTGCGAACATAATCCTTTCTAGAAATGTGCTCGTAATCCAAATTACTCGTGTATTAAAGTGAATTTTCCCCATAAGAAATAATTGAAATGCAGATGATACGTTTAGAATGCAAGTTGCCCTACACTGTCTGGGCAGAGAGGTAGTGGACTTCAAGGAACAACAGCAATTCTCGCATATCCCTAACCTTCCACATCCGTGGGAACTTGAGAAGTGTAGTGTCAGACAAGACAGGACCCTCCCCTCCCTTACCTAGCAACAGTGTGAAAAAGAAACAATTTCTCAGTCGGAAAGGATGGGAGAAAGTTCTCCCCACATGCCTAGTCCGAAGTTTATCAAAAGTAGTATATTGTGAGAAAATAGCTATAGGCACAATTCCATTTCAGGGGAGAAAGTACGGCGGCGATGGTGTAACGGTTAGCGTACCGAACTGTTGTACCCAAGTTCGCGGGTTCAAACCCGATCGAAGCCGTGGATTTTTAAGGGCTAAAAAATCCTTCGTACGCCTTCCTTCAGAGGGGAAGTAAAGCCGGCTGTCCCATGTTAGTAGATTTACTTGCATGTAAAAGATCCTCAAGCCTAAATGACGCCTCTGAGCTAAATTCAAATTGCCTGTTTCTCGCCCAAGAAATACCTCCTTTCTCTGCTAGTTGACGTAGCGAAATTTGCGTGGTCAGACGGAAGAGCGGGCCTGATGGCCTGAGTCTCGCCACGTAAAATAAGGCAAATTCAATTCAATTCAAAAAAGGAGGAAGGGAGGCAAACCAGTTCTACTCGTATGGCAAAGCATTGCTCATATATATAGTGAAAATATCTTCAAAATGTTAGCTTGTCTTGCAAATCACTCGCAAACTAAGTTACAAAAGAACATCTCTAATCTTAAATTTTGTATAATCCGAACAAAATTTGGGATAGAGGAAAAATAAACAAAATGCTTATTTGTGGTGTAAAGAAATTTTACAATTACTGTAGAACTAATTATCGAAACAAAAGTAGTCAAAATGAAACATTTATTGCACAGGGTAATATGGTGTATATCACGTTTATGTACTTCTCATTTGGAAGAACTTGCAAAATCGGTAATGTTTTGCTGTAAAAACCAAATCTACTTGATGATGCAATACCTAGGCTACGATGCCATTTTCTTACATTGCACGCTATGTTGCATTGTCTGGTAATCCTATAGATGTAGTTATATATGTACGATACATTTCTTTCGATAACCCGAACATTTCTGAATCCGAACAGACCACACCCCCCAATTAGTTCAGATTACTGGAGTTCTACTGTAAGACAGGAAAATTATTCCTAAACCAAGGGTGTTAATGCTGACTATAAAGAATTAATATTATTATTCTTATTCAAAAACGGCAATTGAAGGTGGCGGCGATGGTGTAACGGTTAGCTTATCAGACTGTTGTACCCAAGTTGTCGGGTTCAAACCCGATCGAAGCCGTGGATTTTTAAGGGCGAAAAAATCCTTCGTAAGCCTTCCTTCGGAGGGGAAGTAAAGCCGGCTGTCCCATGTTAGTAGATTTACTTGCATGTAAAAGATCCTCAAGCCTAAATGACGCCTCCGAGCTAAATTCAAATCGCCTGTTTCTCGCCCAAGAAATACCTCCTTTCTCTGCTAGTTGATGAAAGGAGTGTAGCGAAATTTGCGTGGTCAGACGGAAGAGCGGGCCTGATGGCTCGACTCTCGCCACGTAAAATAAGGCAAATTCAATTCAATTCAAGTCTTCCAACAGTTTCTTTCCAGTATTTGAATCAGACATCATTCTAAATTCAGATGCCACAAACTGCACAAAAACTTATAATCTTCAAGACTGCCACACAGTCTTATAGAGATATAACTGGGGGTGCGAAAAAGACTATTGGAAGGAGCAAAGCTACACTTTGTGCTGAATGAGGTACCAAGTGGCCTCGTTCTTTTGTCAATATTGTCAGAGAGGGAAGATAGGACTGTCTTGCTACAGTGTGGTATGCTCGTGTCAACTAAATGTATATTATCATACAACACCAAGGCAGAATAAATTAAAATATCACTTATTATATCAGGAATAAAGGAAAGTATGTGTCCTATTTTAGTATTTTTCTGCAATTGCTATGATCCTATCTTTACAATGGTACAGTGACCACTTGTTTAGTGAAATTGTAAATGCTTCCTAATCCACTTGTGAATGCTTCCATTTTGTAGAGGAACATTACAATTAAAGTTCTTTCAATTGTACGTGGTGCAGTGGATACACTTGAGATTAATATAAGTAACAGAAATGAAAAATTATAACATTGTAATTCCAAATTCTGAGAAAAAAATATTTTGGCATATCTGCATAAAAACTATTTTTCTGAATTAAAAGATTCTGTCATTCTTTTCATTTTCACACTTGGAGAAAACTGTCTTTTTGGCTCTGATTCGCAGGATTTTCTAAATGGAAGAGAGACACATTCACCCAATTCAAACCCCCCTGATTCCCAGATATCTGGTAATGGTTGCATTTAAGCACTAAAACATCAGTGAAATACGCTACAGACATGTTAATAAAAGCCTTTTTTTCTTTTCAGCAAAAGGTTTTTTACAACAGCCAAACCGATTTACAGTTGAATAAATAGATTAAAAAGACTTACTCTATGATAATGAAGCTAAGGGTCAGATAAAAGTTTGTATTAATAAACAATATTAATGATTAACCTTATAATATATTTACAATTAATATTTTAATGCCTCTTCAAATAACTTACCTGAATATTCCGGGAAGCAAATTGTTAGAGGACTCTTTTCTATTTTCTCTTCAAACAAATCTTTCTTATTTAAAAATAGAATAATTGATGTTTCAACAAACCACTTGCTATTACAGATAGAATCAAACAATTTCATAGATTCAATCATTCTATTCATTTCTTCATCTTCAGCCAAAACAAGATCATACCCTACACAACAAATTGACAATTAAAAAAACAAAAAACAAAACAAAAAAAAAACAACAACAAAAAACAAAAAATTATGTAAAAGACCACAATTATCACAGAGAATTAGAATTTTGAAATAATCAGGATCTCACCAGAAAGGGCAACACAGAAAATAATGGCAGTAACACCTTCAAAACAATGTATCCATTTCTTCCTTTCAGATCTTTGCCCACCAACATCGAACATCCTACAAAACAATTTTCCCGATTTAGAAATACAACAACAAAAGAGTTATTATTAATGCAAATATCTTATCTGTGTTGTCACTTTACACACACAATAACTATTCCAAATTCAATTCATTGATTGGATTCAGTACCAGCTAGTAGACTTCGCAAGTTATGCATGTCAAATAGTTTGACTGCGATAACAAATATAAAAACTAACAAATATATAATACAAATAAGAAGCAATAAAATTAATTTTAAGCACACATCTTCAGTTTCTAGAAACAGGGGCCCATTATAGAATTATAAACTTCATATTGAAGATATTTCAATGCAATTTGCCCAGAAATAACCGAAACATAGGGAAAAGCATGTTTAATAAATACTGAATTAAAACAAAATAAAGAAAACAACTCCCCTGATCAGATATTTAATTCCGTTCTCAGATCTGAACATTCTACATATTTGTTTCACTGCACTGTACTAACTGAAACGAATGTTAATTTTTAGTTCACTGGCATGGCAAAAATATTGAACGTTGAGAATAAATACAAAATATAGTAAAATTACAATAAAAGACCAGCAAATGGAGGACAAATGATTAATACAATAAATGATACCCCAAAAGAAATTTCCTGTCATATATGAATGCATGAATAACAGGGCAAGAACTGAACACAAGAAATGTATTAGCAAGTAACTATGAACAATCAATGCAATGGTCAAACTTAATTAAAATGCACAAATTATCAAACCAATAAATAATGAAGTACATTCGTAGGTTTTAAAACTCTTAGATTTTCTTCTCTATAGTCGTTTTGAACACAGACAAGAATTAATTTTTATTTCTTCCACTTCTTTTTCTTCCCACCTCAAAAAATTAAGTTTCAATTTGTGATTACTCATATGTAGAACACTAATCTCATATGCAAATTGTATTCGGATTTCCAGTGATTGGTAATGGTTAATGGAAAGATGATCCCTCATTTGAAGGCAGTAAATTTGTCTTTATTCTTCTCAAAACCCCACTGGCAGGATTGTATTATTCACTAGTGTCAACAAATGAACAAATTTAAGCAATACAAATGCATTGATCCAAACTCAATCTCCACATCTAGATTATTTAACAGTGATGAAGCAGGATGGGAATGCACGAGTCACAGAGCTCTGCTTTTAATGTTCTGATGCCTCTTTTTGCTTCATTCACTGATTCATTTAGATCAACACATATTCAAATATATTAAGATGAATGAATTACTTTTATCATAACAACCAAATTATCTAAGTAATGTTGTAACAAATAAAATAACAATTCAACAATATATGATGCACAGCTGTATTAAAGTCTACAATATTGACCAACTCTTAAAGACCCATATGACATGATTAGGATTCAAATAGATCCTTGACAAAAGAGTACAATACTACCAGAAAAACTTAACACTGAATTTTTTAAAAATAAATTTGAAATAAATTTAAAAAAATATACATATCATTTATTATCCAAAATCATCAAAATATGCATGACAATTCACAACTTACTTGAAATGGAGTGCTTTAAAGGTAAAGTGGGTTTCCACGATACCGGTAGTCTTCACTCGGGTACGCAACACATCTTGCTGGGTGGGCACATAATTGGGCATAGAGATTCTGTCCAAGGCATTTAAATAGTACGCAGCAGAGTCGTTTAGCTGATACTCTCGAGAACGTGCAAAACACTGCTGCACACCAGCATCCTTCCAAAGCCATTTCATTAGCATCACAAGATCAGGAGTAAGCTCGCCTTCTTCTGCACCACTGGCTAATGTAAAGAACTGACGAGCATGGTCCTGTAATGGTAAATTGAATATCATGTAGTGTACAAGTCACAAATCTAGCTAGATTTATGTCTCTGTTCAATAACGAATTTTTTGAACCAATTGTTTACAGAAAGTTTATTGTTCTTCAATTTTCTTACTACTATTTTTCAAATCCTCTAACTTTGGATTCTACTTCAGATACTACGTATTTATTCTGTACAATCATAATATCATAATCAATAATTAATGTAAATAAAATGGACAATACACTGAATATTCAAATGGACACTAACACATTACAACATACTTTTAGAATACTGCATAGATAACCGAGGTGAGATTCTATGTACAGTTGACAAATAAAAATACTTTAGTAATACCAACTAACCTAGGTAAACATCAGTTTGTTGATGAATATTGATAAAACGGTAACACTGTAATCCCAAATTACTTAATATGAATCACAGTTTCATACAGACAACAGTTGTATCCATCCAACAAATCCATACATTACTTTTGACTAAGGTGATGGAAAACAAGAACTGATGGTAAATTGAATAATAATTTTATTTGTTATGGTTCGTATATGTAATGGTCTAAGGGTATTTATTGTGTTTTGCTTGTATAGAATAAATACATAGTACCTGAAGAAAAATCTAAAGCTATAGGATTCGAAACGTAGTAAGAAAACCGAAGAAGAATGTAACTCTAAGAATGCAAGTCTAAATAATTGGTCACAAAAAAATTCAATATAATTTGTAAGCTTCAATGTCTAATCAAAGCAGTAATTCAGAAATTTGGCTTAATAAAATTCAAAAAACTATAACCTCTAAACAAAAGTCAATAAATTAAGAAAAGCAGGACAGAATGTTACAATTTGGTTTCTAGTATCCAAATTTGCACATTTAGCAAATGCCATTCCAGAAAATAAAAGAAAATGAGTACAGCAACGTAAACTGGGTAATTTCCTAGTCATGAACCAGAAAAGAGACTATCAGTTCGCAAATATACACTGCTGTTGGGTATTTTATGAAAAGCAACCCAAACAACGTAATTACCCCATAAGATGGTTGATTACCATGAATATAATTTTTATTCACCCCAGAAATGTAGATACAATTGACAAGGAAACTTTATGTGTTACTCTACTTTACAACTTAATGTCAAAATATATTGAGCACTAACAATGGAATATTTATCATAGGTAATACCACGAGTCCTTTGGAAATCGTTGACAAATCCCCGAACCCGTGAAGTGAGGGGATTTATCCGAGAATTCCCAAAGTCAGAGTGGTATTTAATAGAACTATTCCACAAATGACATTATGCCAACCGATGTCCAAAATGCACCAAATCTTGAAAATAACTGAAAGCATGATAAAATCAAAGAGACTACGTTGCAGTACATACATGAATTATTACACATCAACACACGGAATGATACAAACACCTCCTAAGATAGAACGAGTCACAGCTTATTATTGGCAATTAGGGAGAAGAAGAAAGAAAAATTGGATAAAAAGTGACTAAGTGGATAAAAACTTTTTGAGATTCACTGCCCTGCTTGAAGTATTTTATACGTACAGTTAAACACTATTGGTTTTAATTTCACAAGAGGAATAGTCTATATTTAATTCCATACTACTGAAGTTAATTATATGGTGAACGGTGGACAACTATAACAATTTTTAAAACAAGCGAATGCAGAAGTATCTGTGTTTTAGACACTGACGAACAAAATAAATTTTACAAAACATTAATAAAAATTATAATTTAAAATTGAAATTTCAATTTTAAAAGTTTTATATTTTTTGAAACCATTCTCTTCACATTTCATGTTCATGGAAGCTGTACATGGTTTCATAATGTTTATAGAAGAACTGGACATTCCTTGAACTTGAAATAATGACAGAAAGCAGAACTCTATACATCTGCTAACATCTGTTCTGGTCACCGAGGGCAGAAACATTAAAAACTAATATTTTATATTCCAATAAAGCATTGTTGTTTTTCTCAATACTAAACATGCAAATTTATAGAAATTATTCTTTCTATTATGTTTGAAGATTATAATGCTCTTAATGTGAAGCAACGTTACATAACAAAATGTTACTTTCCTATGATAAGGTCATGTAACAACCTCATTTCTTTCATTAAAATCATAACAACGGACAACACCAAATACTTAGAAAAATGAACATTGTGCCATTAAGGCATTGCCAGAATCATTACACTTACAGCTCTGCCAGGATCTGCAAAATCAATTCTTAATTGTCCCATCGCACGAATAATTGCCATGAGGCTCTGAATTGTGTTACTAAATACCACTGGCCGATACTGTTCACACTCTTCTTTGGAGTAACCAGTCTCATGAATTATCTTCATTTGTTTAACAATTGTGCTTTTCCCAGACTCTCCTGCCCCTGAAATACATATTAAATTTTTTAAATTACTACAAAACAAAATAAGTAAAATACATATAAACATTTTCCATGCACTTGAACGTAGGCACATTTCAATCACTGAAATGACCCAAAGAAAATAATAATCAATCAAATTTTAATAAATACCAATGAAAAGGATTTAAAATGCAATAATTTGTTACTTTTCAATTCGAAAATACACTTAATACAGGTTTGAACACACACAACATAACGTTTGTAGTTGTTTTTTTTTCAAATGCGAACATGCAAAGTAAATACACAAGCCACAGACAGTTTCACTGATAATTCCTAAAAACGTCAGTCCGCTAAATCTCTTCAAATTTTCCTTTATATCAATGCGATATGCTATAAATACACTTGCAATTTCCTTACTTAATTTTAAATGGTGTACATGAGATCATACAAACGCTGGACTCAACGTCAATACATATATATTTTTCATTAGACCGAACACTTTAATCACTTACCCAATAATAATAATTTAACTTCCTTCGACGCTCGTTCTCCATCTGCTCTTAAATCTTTATCAATCTTTTTCGACCTCTCCGCAGCTTCTTTTTCTACCGCTGTACTTACAGCACACCCCATTTCCTACCGTTGTTTGTCACTTGTTGCTTCCAAGACTCCGCCCGGTTACCAACCAATGAAGGTTAATGAGTTGTAACACCGGAAATTAAATATTTATCGTTCACTACCTCCGAAGTTTTAAATCATTACTCTTTCTTAACTCCTCAACTTCGAAGAAACCATATATCACGCACTAGTAACCTAAAACAACACAAGTCTTTAACCCTCGAACATCCCTACCAAACACAACGACGCTAACCGTCACTGAATTGACCAACGCAGCTTGCAGTGCATCATAGCCATCGCAATCTGTTATGAACGTCAGGCGCTTATACTGTCTCGTCTGGCGGACGCACTGCCCAGCCACGAGCAATGGAACATAAAACGTAATAATAAATTGACAAAGGTGATATGTAAAATAATTCTGTATTCACTATTAGCAGGCTTAACAAAGTTGTCCAAATTAATGGTTTCATTTCTAGAAAATAAAATCATACTAACAAACATGACTGATGGATCATGTGTGGATGACTTCTGAACGACTGTAAATGATAATCATTTTACAAATATTCAGCCTATATTTGTCCACTTACACTGAATTTCAGTAAAACAGAAATGAGAAGGAATCTCACGGCTTTGTAATTCGAGCAAAATTCATTTTTAATGTAGTTTGACTTTATCGCCATTTTGTAATTATATGTGAGGGAATATGAAATAACATGTAATTATTGACATTATTCAAATTTATAAACATGAAGAAATAAATTTGAGAGCATTTTAAATACAACGTGCTCTTTATTTCGTTCTTTCTATTAACCTGATCTGGGCCCCAAAACGTCTCGTAACTCAATTCGGGCAATCATTTTATACTTGGTTTATTATTTTTTGGCGCGTGAGGGCCTGTCTTCACGATGGGATATTTCATGGCATTTCGCATCTTTCTCCGTCGTGCCGCTAGACGTCGCATGATCGCCAGCACTGCTCGATGCGGTCGCGATCATGAAACGTCTAGCGGCTCGACCGAGAAAGACGCGAAATGCCGTGAAATATTCCATCGTGAAGACAGGCCCTCACGCGCCAAGAAATAAAAAACCGAGTATGATTCCTGAATATTCTACTAGATAGAAGCACAAGTGCGAGACGGTGCAGTTTCGCGGAGCAGTTTCAGAGTATGTCCCCGATTAGTCCAAAGAGCTATTAGTCCTAAGAGAAATCTCTCTTCTGTTGTTTCGTTCCCCAACTCCTACAATCCACCCCATTCGCTTATCCTACCTAAGGTTTCCCTTCGCGTACATCCTATCTAAGAGTCTAAGACTGATTGCAGAGGCGGGATTTCGGATCTTTTATTGGGTTGGTTGAGTGGGGGGAGCGGGCAATTTGGGTGGTAAGTAATTTTTATAAACATTTAAAATTACAGTTTTATACAAAATCTTTTGTTTAAAGAATATTAATGTTAATAAATATGCACGAAAAGCAGAATGGAGTATGCTTGTATTAAACAATTTACTTTTTAATAATCCGTATTCCTCACAATTTGTAATTTGATGCATAACTCATAAATATGATATATTGTAGCTGCTTGGATTTTGTTTTATATTTTGAAATTTGAGTTCCATGTATCATATGTGTATAATAAATTGGAAATGCTCTTTCTTTTTGAGAGTTAATTCGAGTGTTATGACTCATCATTTTAGACATGAAACTGTTTATTTTCTATATAAATAACATTTCAAAGCATAATATTATTGAAAGATGATTTATTGATACAGGATATTTACAGTAACGTTGAACATTATCAAGCGGGTTTTATAATATTGAAGTAAATTTCACCAATTTATTAAAGTATGTTATTAGCTCAGATTCTTAAAATTGTTTGCTTAATTATTACTAATTTTTATTCTCAAAATACAGAAGAAAGTAAATATTTTATAATATAATTTTGAAGATCGGCGAAATGAAATATTACGGAGTATTTATATCAAATTCCATTGATTATTTACTATATTTGATACATATTTTTAGATTTTAACATGCTTTAATGTCGTATTTATTTACATGCTTTAGTGTGTCGTACTTTTTATGAGCACATGTGATTGAAATAAACAATGTCATATAAAGTTTCTCGAAAAATCAATAGTTTTTCGCCAAACTAGCTCAAAATTGTGCATTTTCAGAAGCGCTCAAACGCCATTTTCTCAAAAACAGCTCGATTTTTTTCCTTCAAACTTTTCGAACGGATAGTGCTACTTGTCCTCTTTAATACGATGTAAAGTTCATTTTGGGGTATAGTTTGGTATTATTCAAAATTTACACAAATTTAATGTTTTTGAAAGAGTACGATCACGCCGTTAATTTGCATATTTCTGGCAACGTGTAAATACTATTGTATTTGTGAGTAAAAGTGCTTTCAATGACTCCTAATGAAGTATTCGAAAACACAAATTTTCTGTGAAAAAGAGCTTCAAATTTCGAATTCACAATAGCGATTAAACGTCATTTTCTTAAAAACAGCTCCAAATTTTTCAGAGAAAATTGTCCTTTATGAATACCGTATTCAGTTTTAATATTCTTAAAGTATAATTTCAGATCTACTATTCGGAAATCGAACATTTCAAAAAAATGTAATTTTGGGCGTCGATAGATTGCAGCAGGCAATTTATGGGGCAAGTTCGAATAGCTAGCCGAGACCAAAGAAAATAGTAAACTAATACGGGAAAGTCTGTGCCATTCTGTAGCACAACAAGTTTAATAATCGATCCACACAGCGTCGGCGAAACCAGAGGTTACCGCAGCTTAGGCGAGCTGAATAAATTACAACCGAAACAGCGCTATCTGTTAGTTGCTGCCTGCAGAGCGACGGCGGCGAACTTTTGGCTCAAGAAAAACGCGGAAGGGTTCGTCGTGACGTCACGCTACCTATATTATTTTATCTTGAATAGCGGAGCAGCTGACCGATCGTTCTTTCTGTACGAGACGCCGAGGTGAGAGGTCCAGTGCGACCAGCCAGAGTGGTAGTAATTAGAGAGAGCAGACTTTTGTTGAGAAACGTCGAAGAGTTCGGACGAGCTAGATCAGAGAGGATTGTGACACGCCATTTTGTAGAAAATACGGCGCGAAGTAATTGTTCATGCGAAAGAATAGTAGAATAGCGGAAGATTCAGTCTTCTGAACTGTGATTAACTAGACGAAGTGAAACTTCATAAAGACTGTGGAAAGCAGTGGAGTAGCTAGTACGAGGCAGAATAGTGGCCGCAAAAGCAAGAACTATGAGCTGTTGCGAGGCGTCAGTAGAACTGTGCAGTTAGCTAAACAAGTAAGAAGTAAAGAACGCCAGAAACCGATACACCGTTAGCAAAGGACTTTGAAACACGCGTCGGTGGGCCGCATACGAAGAGCGGCGAAGAAAGAAGAAAAGGTGAGGATTCTGGTGCCGGGCGTGGCCAAGAGGCAAGACGAAAAGAGATTGGACGTGGATCTGGGGGCAGGAGAGAGAAGACGGCGTTTCGAGCGACTGGATGGCTGGTCTGCGAGGGAGCGAGACAACGGCACAGCCAAAATTGGGGCAAGGTCACACGGCGGCGACACCGAACGGTTTGCAAGCTGCGTATTGTGCCTCCGACAAAGGTAACAAAAATTTTGTAAAGGGATTGAGAGCCGATAGAGACTTGAACGATACTGCCGCAGTTCATTCTAGTGTTAAACGCAATGAGAGAAGCTGTGTTAATATTTGTTCCTCATTTGTGTAACTTTCACGAGGATACTAACTGTAAATAATTGTATTTAATAGGTCATCCAATAATGTGTTCTGTGTAAAATCTAAAATTCTATGTAGAAATAGGGATATAATTTATTGCACTAATCAGCCAAGGAAGTTAATATTTTGTTGTTTAAACGGTGCTGACCAAGCAATAATTACCGTGCACGGATATTTGTCGGAAAAAGAGTAGTGAATTACGTAGAAATACTCGAATCAGAATGAGCAAACGATTTCAATTTTCAAAGGGTGTGTACAGTTATTTGATTTCGAGTTGTATATTTGTGTGCAATATTCTTTTTACAGTGCTGATGTGTCATATTCTGGAGAATATACGCACTAATTTACCTGATTCTGTGTCTAGATGTAAATCTTTCTCATACCCCAAAAGATCCTGCCCCCTTGTGTGTGTGTGTGTGTGTGTGTGTGTTGGACTTAACCATTGAGGTTTCACGAAGACAGGCGACAAATAAGACCTATCTCGCTGCGATGGAGCGTCCCTGACTCTGTCGGCAGACCTCTGAAACTTTGATGGGGAGATGGGATGGATGCATGCATGCCAGGAATTACTACTCATACTACTGTTGAGCCGCATCTGATGACATGGATGTAATATATATTTAGAAATTATAAACTAATTTACATTAAATCTTCCTTTTTTGTTTACATTACACCCCTTTCAATGAATTAATTTTCTTTCTTTTATCTCTCACGGTTCATAAACTGTTCCACCCTTTTGGCGATCTCACCCCATTGATCATCTTGCTGGCGAAGTGGCACTGGTGGTTGGCGAGGTCCAGAAGTGAGGCGAGGATCCGCTGTTCCTCCGCGTGACGCACGTCGAGCTGCGCCGGGCTCCGCGTAGATTCGCGTGGGTGCGGCCGCCTCACCCATGTCCTCTGGCGGTGAAGTGGCGTGGTGAGAGCAGTGTCCCCAGGGAGACGCCACTTGTCTTCCGCGGTATTGCCTCAATTGCGGCGACGACCAGCTGTCGATCGTGTACGGGATTCGGACCCGTCGGTTTCAACCCACGCCTGTCGCGCTGCCTCGAATGCCCTTTCTAGCTCCTACGCGGCTTAGCTCACGTGAGAGTGGCTGGAAGCGAACGCGCTCACGAAACGTAGCAGGAGATTGGTGAACATTTCTAGCAGAAGCTCTGTAAAACTCGTTAGAAGAACAGTGAAAATTACGGCGAGAAAAAGAGTAGTTGAGTAGCCCAGAATATTCGGATGAGAAGACGAATTGGTGCTTGGCGTACGCGGCTTGGTGAAAATTTTTCAGGCCGGAGAATGTCAGATCGCTCACCATGTTCGTCACTCACTTCTCCAAGATTACAAGAGAACTACATCGATTCACTCGATGTAACAGGTGCAATTGTACCAATTATCGATTGGAAACGCGAGAAAATGCGGTGGCATTGTACACTGACGAAGAACTTGCAGACAGTATTTTCATAAGGCAAATCCCAAGTATAAAATAACTACATTATAACGACTAAATACAAAAACATTGACACATTAACGCTGTAAATTCATGTACGAGAGAAGGGCGAACTGCAAAGTAATTGTTGGTCAAACGATTCCAACGGCTGCAAAGGCGGGAAAGAACCGTTAATTCATCCAATCACTCGTTGCGAACACTACTGTAAGTCCAGAAATAACGATGCCGCACATTTCGATAATCCTTGTTATACCACGAGAAAATGGAAGAAAACAGATAGTTTAAGGTTTTCCTTACGCCATGAGACAACAATCACTTTTAGTTTTTAGAAAGACACAGTCACGGTTAAAACAGAGTGTTTTCTTTAAACTCATATCTCGATTTTTGATGGGCGCTCGCTGTTGTGAATGAAACAGTTCATAGTTGGCAAGCAAGTCATTCCATGTCAAATGATCTAGGGCTCCGTGCGCGACCATCTCGAATTTTGATGCAAATTTGTATGCCCAAACGTCTCAACATGTCCCCCACTAGCGTTTCTGCCGAAAATTCGCAATTTTTCGCGCATAACGTTCTCTCCACTGCGTAAGAGGTACCGAGAAAGTAAAACTGTCTCGCTGTACCCCAATTTTATTATATTTCCATTAAAATACTAAAAACAAATGTATATGTTATTAACAAAATAAACTACAATGTACACATATAAAATACATATCGATATCTAAATTGTAACAATACCTAAGCATTTCAAAAGTTGAGATTTTTCAGGAGATAGAAAAATATTACAGTTTCATCAATAGATACACTGAGGTGACAAAAGCCATGGGATAATAATATGCAAATATACAGGTGGCAGTAGTATCGCCTACAGAAGTTATAAAAGGGCAATGCAAAGACAGAGCTTTTATTTGTACTCAAGTGATTCATGTGCAAAGGCTTTTGACGTGATTATGGCTGCACGACAGGAATTAACAGACTTTGAACGCGTAATGGTTATTGGAGCTAGACACATAGGACATCCTATTTCGGAAATCCTTAGGGAATTCAATATTCCGAGCTCCACAACGCCAAACTGTGCCGAGAATAAC
The DNA here is from genome assembly GCA_038098605.1 of Gryllus longicercus. NCBI lineage: Eukaryota > Metazoa > Arthropoda > Insecta > Orthoptera > Gryllidae > Gryllus > Gryllus longicercus. The sequence goes on from JAZDUA010000487.1 coordinate 69,212, forward strand.
TCATTTCATGCATAACCTCTCACCGTCGACAACGCAGAGGCCGACGGTCTTCACTTATGACTGAGAGCAGCGGTGTTTGTGTCACATTTGCGTAGAGTTGTCTGTGCTGACAAGCAACACGTAAAATTGAAGTGGCGGCCTCGCTAATTGAAGCGCCCGCCACTAGTTAGGTGGCTCGCTGGCCTCGGGGAGAATTCCTGCGTTTCGACACGAAGAAACGCCGCGGAGGGCGGCCGGCGCGGGTAGGGGCGGTGGCCCACCTCTCCTTTCCCATTCGCCCGGCGGTGGAGAGGGGCGACGGAGCAGCGGCTGATAAAATGCGCCTGAGGCCAGCGAGCGGCATTATATATTTGGAAGCAACAGCCGTGTCGAACGTTAAGATGAATTTTGATAATGTATAACATCCCTGCTTTTTGATTTTGAACTTTGCTTACGGCATATTGCTGACTCGGGAATTCTTGGTAAATCTTCTGGTATTCTGGTAAAACGGGTATTGTATTTTGGATTACAATTTTGGAACTGATGGTGTAGTTGTAATAAAATCTTTTTTCGAGCTTAACGTTTTCTTTGTTCCTGTCTGCATTCTTGGTCACAACAAAAATAACTGCAGAAATTCGATGTGAGACGTACCACGAACGTATCCTTTATGACAGTGCGGAGAAATTTGGCAGGGCTATGGCAGCAGACCAATTGGAGTGACTTTGCTAACAGCATATTGTCTACAGCGCCTCTCCCGGGCTCGTGACCACGGGTTCGAACGAGGCGTGGATCCCACGATGCCATAGACCCAAGTTGTCAACAAGGCACTCTGCAAGGTGGCGGGTCTATTATGGTGTGGGCTGCATTTACATGGAATGGGTCGAGTCGTCTGGTCCAACTGAAATGATCATTGATTGGAAATAGTTATATTCACCAACTTGCAGCCGTTTATGAACTTCATGTTCGCAAATAAGGATGGAATTTTTATTGATGACAATGAGCCATGTCACAGGGCCACAATTGTCGCTATTGGTTTGACGAACATTCTGGACATTTGGAGCGAATGATTAGGCCACACATGATCGCCCGACGTGAATCCCATAGAACATACATGGGGTCATAATCGAGAGGTCAGTTCCTGCAGAAAAACCTGCGAACCAGAAACACTTTCGCAATTATGGATTGCTATTTATGCTCAATAATTTTTGCAGGGAACTGCCAACGACTTGTTCAGTACATATCACGTCGAGTTACGTTAGTTTTCCAGGCAAAAAGAGGGCCGAAACGATATTAGGAGGTATCACATGACTTGTCGCCTCAGTGTAGAAAAAAACAACTTTCTCAAACTGAAAAGGACTGGCGTTTTGAGATTTTGGTGCGATCTCTAAGCATGGGTCTTTCCAAGTCTAGTGATCTAATTTTGGATTTTAAAAGTGTAGTTTTATGATTTAAAAATCTAATGTCGAGGAAGAGATTGCATTAAGAATGAACTCTTTAACTTTAATTTTAAAAGTGAGTTATAGGTTAGATAAAAAAATGAACTTTTAAAATTGCTAAAATTTCAGAGGTTTTAACGAAAAACCATATTAATTTAACATCATGCGAACAAAACGAGTTTGGGACCGTTCGTGAGCACAGTTTTAAGGTATGTTTACTTTCTCGCCCTTCATAAGAAAAGAGTTTTGTAATCGTGCGCCGTAAAGTGGCGAATTTTCGGTAGAACTCTTATTGGCGAACCTTATTAACGAAAGTGTCGATCAATCGTGTTTATATATATATATATATATATATATATATATATATATATATATATATATATATATATATATATAGTAAATTACTTCCGCTAACACCTGTAGTCAGAATTCATGTTTTGTGAGTCCTTGATACCGAAAAAACCGATTACCGGCAAAACTTCTGTGGCCAATGCTAGCGCCTAAACTGTTCAGCCGATTTTCTCCAAAATTGATATTCTTCGATCAATTTAAATCAACTCGCGGCCCTCTGAGTTTCAAACTGATATTTTGAAGTGTACATTATATAAACCCTCAACATTTTCAAAAAAATCTCAAAAATGACTCGTTTTTGCATTATACCTTTGTCCTAGGATAGCGTAAAGAAAGCTTAAGAGTGGTGTAGTCTCAAGTTCAGTTGAAATCCTTGATTTCTCCAAATGTTGCGAAAGTTCAATGTTTTTCGGCCTCTTCCTACAACTACAATGCTGAGGATAGAGATATTGTTACTTATTGAAATCTGATCTTTAAAGACAACTCTTGAAATAAGGCCATTTAGAATTATTGGAACACATGAGTTGTTTTCGCGTAAATTAGCGTGAAATATGCATTTTTTAAATATTTTTAACACTTTTTCTTAAAAACTATTCTAAATTTTGCATTCATATGTCCTCGTAAGTTTCAAAGGATGGTAAAAAAACTGGTTCTACTTTCATTTCCGGCGAACTCAGCAAAATTTTTACATTTAAAAATTATAAAATAGAAGACAGTTTTTTCCCCTCAACAAAATCTGTTCTAAAAAGTAAGGTCTATAAAAAATGACATGTACAATTTTTTGAATCGCGAGTAGTTTTGGCGTAAAATGATTGAAATTTATGCAATATTTGAAAAACACTTTCTCAAAAATCCTTCGTCTTTCAAGCTGGTCTTTTCCCTTAGGTTTCTTCTGTTTTATATTAAAACTGCGCTAAACAGCTCATACTTTCTCGCACTATTTATAAATTTGCAATTTTCATAAATTCAGGGAGATTCAACGAAAATGGGACCCGCACCAATCTTTGAGCGTCCCTACTTCTATACATGGAAAATACTGAAGAAAAAAATTGGAGCAATTTTTGAGATTTTTTTAAATTTATAAATTGCATTAATGTAAAGCACTATTTTCGCGAAAACGTATTTCTTCAAAAAATGTATAGGACCTTTTTTAAAGAGCTAATATTTTCAAAAAGACTTTGTATAGCAGTGCTGAATACTGTCGCGATCATGCGACATCTCGTGGCACGACCGAGAAAGACGCGAAATACAGAGAGTACACGAGTTCATTATGGCGCCGCTAAGCGTTCCTACTACTTTTAACTTTTCTATAAATAAACTGTAAAGCACTGAATTTGCATGAAGTAGGTAATGATAGAGACGAGTGCGGAAGTGTGAGCGGAGGTGATGGTGGCGAGGGCGGGGATGGAGGGGCAAAAGCAGGGATAGGGGCAAGGGCTGAGGGGAGGGCGCGCACGCAGGTCATGCCGGAGGCGATGGCGAGTGCTAGTGCCGTGACGGAGTCGAGGGCGGAACCGGAGGGGAGGTTACAATGGAGGCTAGGGCAGTCTGGAACGCAGGCAGGGTGGTGGTGGTGTGGGGTGGGGTGGGGTGGGAACGAAGGTGGAACGAGGGCAAGGGCGGGGCGGGCATGAAGGCGGAGGGGGGAGTGGGGATAGGGACGGGATTGAGGGGGAGAAGCAGAGCGGATGTTACTGCGGAGGCGAGAGCAGAGGCGGGGACGGAGGTAGGGCCGGAGGTGGGGTGCAGAGTGGATTGCGGAGGCGCGCGTGGTGGCGGGAGCGGGAACTGGGGAGCAGAGGTTGTAGCCGAAGGCAAGGGTCGAGGGGGAGGTGAGGTGCATGCGGAACAGTGGGTAGAAGCTCGGCGGAGGCAGGAAGACAGTGAATGCACAGAAAGGGACGGAGTCGCAGGCGGAGGCGGATACGGGTAAGGAGGGAGGAACGGATGTAATGTCTGAAGCACGGATGGAGCTCGCGGCACGGGTAGTGGTGAGAGAGGGGCGGACAAGTCGTAGGAGGCAAAGGCATAGCCACAGGTGGAGTCAGAACATGAGATTGGGCCGGAGGACAGAATTATATCGAGGGCGGTGGAGTCGTCAGATGAATGAGGTAACGGGAGCGGTGGGAGAAACAAAGAGAAAGAAATATTTTCTCCTATGTGTTATATTAGAACATTATTTTGAGTGTTTCACAAAATAACGAAGTAAAAGCCTAGCGATATACTAATGTAACAGGTCATAAGTTGTAAATGAAGACAGAAAAAAAATCTAAACCACTAAATAAAATAAAACGAGAAATCAAACAATTTTGCGATAATAATTAATTCAGACTTTAAAAGGTTAAAGAAAAAAATCTCTATCTTCAAAATTGTAGTTGTAGGAAGACGACCAACTAATTGCACTTTTGCTATGTTCAAAAAATCTGAGATTTTAATGACCATGAGACACTGTGCCATGCTCTTAAACCTCCTTTGCGCCACCAAAGGACAAGTTTAATCAACAAATTTGGAGCCACATTTGAGAAGATTTGGAAAATGTTGTGGCTTCATGTAAAGTACCCTTAAAAATTAAAATATCCGTTTGAAACTTCCAAACCCTCTACTTCGTTCAGATAGATTGGGGAATATGAACTGAAAATCGTCCGTATGGTTTAGGCGCTAACGTTTAACACAAGACGATCAAACGTTTTGCTGCCAATCGGTTTTTCGGTACCAAGGGACCACAAAACGGATTTTGGCTTCACGTGTTTGAGAAAATTTTCTATACGTATGAACACGATTTATCCATTTTTTCGTCACCAGGGGCCGGTAATAATAGTTTTTCTGTAAAAACATTCGCTGTTTTCTGGCGCACGATTACAATACTTTCTCTTCTTACATTCGTAAGGGCGGGAAAGTAAAAATATGTAGGGCCTACGTACTAGGGATGGGACATGCGATGTCGATGTTTTCAAAACATCTACGTATTTAACTACATTTTTTGAAGCCGATGTTTTGTGTTCGATATTTTTTTTAAATGAAAAAGATCCATCAAAAAAATATTCTATAATAATTTTCAGATAACCATAATTTGAATCTTCATCCATAAATAAATCTATACTATTTTGAATTATCGAATCACATTATCCCAATTTTGTTAATTTTCATGATGATTTTTCGAATTTATTTCATCAGTTGAATCTCAATTAAATAGTAATAATAGATACAACTTTCAAATTAACCCCCCCCCTGTGAACTTCAATGGTTACAAATTCAGTAAAAAAACCAAAAAGGATGGTTTTGGGTTGATGCTATAATTTTGAGCATCGATGTTTTGTAGGCGATGACCCTACTAGGTAACAGTGAAATTAGTTTTGCAACAAAGACCATCTACCAGGTCTGCAATACGGGAAGATGCATGTGTACATTAGGACATACTCCATGGTTGAAAAAATCCATTCTCATTTCACTTAATGGTTAGGTACAGTACTTTTAAAAGAATATTTTGGTGGTAACCAAAGATGAAAATTTTTAGGTTACATCTTGTTGAGAATCCATTAACAAATAACCATAAAAACAAGGTTTTTTAACATTTAACAAAAACATGTCAACATTGACCTCACTGTGAGGTATTCTCACTCAACACTAAAGGAACATTCTTAATACCATACAGTTTATCATCTCATTGAGAGAAAAAGGGATAATTTTATCTGAAGTGTGGAAAAAGTAATTTTATTTAATCATTCACTACGCCTCACTTTATTATGCCATCTACTCCATTAGCACCACTGTGCCACAATAAATAACACATCCACAATGGATTGTACAAAAAATGGTGGTCCACGATTGGGAGACCCAATTTAAAGATTGATCTGTTTTCCAAGTTTTCAGACATGCTCTTAACCAAGTCTGTAGGCTTCACAATAAATACTAAATGTTAGGCGATTATTTATTTTATATCAATATATCCAATCCTTTGATTTAGACACTTCCCACTTCATAATTATTGTTCAAAATCAGCTGTTCTAAGAGTCAAAGCTTCGATAAAATAAAAAAGACCTTGTTACACAATATGATTAGGAGCGAGGGGGCTAGAGTGGACATTTTCCATTCAGAATGCTATCACTTAAATTCTTTATTGAATTTCAAGTACTTTCTGTACCTGCAGCATACCTTAGTATTTCATCTTTACTTTTCTATACAACAGTTTTAATATTTTCCTTCAAAATACACTTTTTTAAAACATCTACATTACATTTGTCCACTGTAGCCCCCCTCGGGGGTTAATGTGGACACACACAAAAACAATTATGTTTGTTTCATTTGTATATTAATATATTCTCACAAAACATAATTTTATTAGAAAGAGTTCTGAAGGCTTATCTATGCAATGTAATGCACCCTTCACAATTTCCTCATTGATATTTCATCTCTGGGTTTTCATAATATATGTCCTGACCACCTGAAATGAGAAAGAAGAAAGGTAACTAGAAAGATAGCATTTACTTATTTAGCAGTTACTGCCTTTAAAAGATACTGATTGTATTATTTGTTCAGTAATTTTCAGAACTATAAGAACAACTTAACATAATTATAAGAAGAAAGGTAACTAATTAAGAAAGATAGAATTGCCTTATTTAGAAATTATTGTCAACAAAAGGTAAAGATGATATTATTATTGGTTCAATAATTTTCAGAAAAATTATATTTAAGCTCAGAACTGCATTGAAACAATATGATATCACATCTGTAACTTGAATGAATCGTACATTAAGCTTTCCTAAACAGTGTTGAGTTGGTCATTTAATTAAAAATCTTTGCACATGTTTAGACACAATCTGAACAAAAACTATAAAATTTTGCTCTTCAATACTGTGGGGTTAGAATGGGCAGTCCTAAAGTCAAAGCCCACATTAACCCCCACTTTCCATTTTGAAGATTTTGTGTCAGTACCACATTAAACTAAAATAAAAAACATTTTACTGTGTGTAGAAAAGAATTTAAACATGAAGTTTTCATACAAAGTAAGCCCCATTTAAAATCAATATTTTTAAAACAAAACGATTTTTAAAGGATTCGCAACTTTTTCGAATTAACCCACAATACACACTTTCCACACAATGACCACTGAAGATCTACTAGCCAAACTTGGCTGACTTAAAGAGGACTGTGTAACAAACATTAAAAAATAATTTTGACAGACTAGGTGAGTCACCTATAGAATAACCACAGTTGTCCACACTTCGCCCCTATAACCAGATAAAATTATCACTTGTTTCCAGATAATGAAAGGTGTAGAGTTGGAATTTATGAACTTTCCAAAATCTTTTTAGAAAGAGGACATTACTTCTCACCTTGATGAGTAAAATAAATAAGGATGGCATAATGTGTATTACATTTTAGTTGAGTCAATGACTTAAAAGAGTTGAAATTCACAGTAAATAGCTCAATATTTAATATGCATAATGGAAGTGCATAGTAAACTTTTTGATTTTTAGGCAAAATCGTGTATCTTTCACATTTTGAAGTAGACACTTGAAATTAATTATGACCGCATTTCATAACTTTATGTATCACAGAACCATGTTTATAATGCCTTGAAATGCCTATTCCATGACTAGAACCTAAAAATGCCTATTTATCCTTACGTATCACTATCACATGTATCCTATCTTTACGTATCACAGAACCATGTTTATAATGCCTTGAAATGCCTATTCCATGACTGGAACTTAAAAATGCCTATTTATCCAATAAGTCTAAAAATGTCTGCTCGATGTAACTGAAGCTGTGGAGAATTCAAAACTGTTCCTAGGGAGAAATGACTTTGAATATAATTTTTGCTATTCTATTGTTTATTAGTGGATAAGTTTATACATGATTGTACTGATAATATTGGTATGTGCAAGTTGAACCAAATTCTTGATCATACAATTTTTTTAATTTGCCTGTCCTTTTTTACTGTTAATAAATAAGTTATATTCTGCTTTGAACTAGTTATTGCCAAAATAGAAGATCTTGGCAATGGAAGCAAGTTAATCTCGTCAAGTTAATGGAACTGGTACTCAATCATTGCTGGAACCCACCGGTGTGTACATAGGGAAGGTGTACCTCCCCAGAAAATTTTGAAATGGGTCCTGCAGCCTATGAAATATATATATGTTTAATCCTTAATTTTTTTTTAACCTGAAAATTTGTGAAATATTGTTATAGATTTGGGGAAGAGGTACCATCAGGAATGACAGAATGTAAATATCTATGTTGCCATAAGATGTAAATTACTAATACGAAATCAAATGTGTTTATTGATTGTTGTAATTTCATTTCTCCTCTTAGTTTGGTTTATTCACTTACTAGTAAAATATGTTACGTGTAAGCTATGGAATTTTTGCCTATTATGTAACCTTATTTTTTTTTCCTTCAACAGAAAATGCGATCTTTCAGGTTATCATTAGGTTATTCATTTAGACACATCCAGAGTATTATATAGGACATTTATAGGGCCTGAAAATGAATATATATATTTTTTAAATGCCTAAACGATGCCTATTCCCTTATTTATTGATAACAATGCAATTATCTTCAATCAAAACTTTAAAAAATTGTACGTTTTTTTTTTCTTTTTCTTTTTTTTCTTCCGTTTTTTTCCTGCAATGCAGAGAGCAGACAAATTGAACAACTATGATAGATATATGTTTCATTTTACTGCCACCACAGTGTGGGTATTTCGTATTATAAAACACATGCAAAAACACTGGTGGTCAAGTTAAAAGTTTCAAATTTTTTCTTAAAATTTTCTCCTTGCAAGGACGGTATAAAAATTGGTGTTGGTTCAATTTTAAAAGTTAACACTGCAAAAGCAAAATACTGAAAACAGAAATTTTTATATCAAACAAAATCTGTTTAAAAAAATCAGATCTTAAAATAACAGGTCATGAACAATTTTTTGAAGGAGAGAGGGAAAAAAAAAAAGAAGTGTGTTTTACAGAATTTCTACTTGAAAGTAATGCAAAATACAAAAAACATTCACAAAAACCACTACACATTTTTTCTTTAATTTTTTGTAAACAAACAGAACAAGGCACTCTTAAAAGACTTGCAAAAGAATTGCCAATTTTGAATTTTATTTAGATATTTCATGAGCAAGAAAGTATATAATGGGAGAAAGTATGTGATGCTGCAATGACACCATTAACAACATTTGTGCGATGCATGGCGATTAAAAGAAATCATACAATGTTTTTGATAATGTTTAAATTACAAAGCGAGGAAAAAGATCAAACTGTACTACATTTGAGTATCATCTTGCATTTAATGAAAAGAAAAAAGGTAGCTACTGCGATTCAGCCTTTTTTGTCCAAATTGCTCAACAACGATAGAGAGGATTTCTATGAGTATTTGTCAGAACAATGATAAAAGCAAACGTTCCATGAAGGTAACTATATAATGTTTACTTCAAAAACTATTTACTCAATAATGTAAATAAGGATAAGAAAATATATAGTGCCTCTTTTATGTTTTTAATTGTCTATTTTGCCTGCCTGTTTCTACAGATTTTCGTGTTTATAAATCCCCAGCTTAGTTATACGTAACAAAAAATGTTCAATGAACATAGGGGCCTGGATATGCAGTTGGCTTCCCCCTCTTTTTAAACTGCACATGCTTCTGCTGGAACCTGTTAACTCAATTTTGATAATTTCTGAGTAAACAAGTTCTTCCATATCAATATTATTATAAAATGGAATGAATTCTGAACACTAGTTCACTCTATCACTACATCCTTTCATTATTACTTATTGAATAATTATGGTGCCTGATATATAGTCCATGTTTGTGCAAATTTTAAATTTTTAGTTCTGTTCATACTTTTTTCTCTAATTTATAATCAATTCCATTTCAAAGCATTTCTTGCTGCGATATTATCACAGGTTTTGAGGACCAGTTAATATGCTGAGCTCAAGCCTATTTACTTTCTTAAATGTATTACAAATTTCATTACTGTTATACCTTAGCATAAAAATAAAGGTATTAAATACATAAATAAATTGAAAATTTCTTGCAGATAACTTCATCTGTGAAAGCACCAAAGAATGTCAACCAAAATAATAATAAAAAAAAATAAAAATATTTAATATGTGAATGGGTGAAAATAAGAATGGTATAAGTGACATTTTATAAGTTCTGAGAAAAATGTGTTTAAGGCTATATTTCAGTGGCAATGAATTTTAATGGTTTTAATGAACTATTGAAATGCCATAGTTTTAATGATGAATCATGGCATCACCATTTTACAGTGATATCCACTTAATTAGATTTCTCAGGATTTATAAATTTTATCAATTTATAGCTTGATTTGTGGCGGAACGTAACGGAACGTTTTGGTCCCTCTGGAATATAAGATTCAATTATATTGTAAATATACAACTCTTTGTATTAAATTATTAATTAATTTGGGGCGCGTTACAGTACCTAAAATTTTATAAATTAAGCACTATGTATGTATGTATGTGTGTTTGTATTTATTTCAATACTGAACGTTATAACTTTTGACAAACTTATATCTACCTACATTCATAATAGATTCTATGACGTCACTTAATTTTTAAAGAATTTGTTGCGTCGTTTACGAAAAAAAAAAAAAGAAAAATGTAACCAAAGGCTATCTATTTAAGTTTACTTTACAGAATGAAATGTATTTCGTATTTATTTGACGTTCATAGAAGATTTATTCTTAATTGTCCTTCACAGTAGTAATGCTGTAGCAACGATTCAAATAACGAGCCACCAATAGGGGTCTACTTGCTTTCACTACATAATCTCAACCCAACTAATTTGATTGGTCATGCACAGCAGGGCCACGCCCACCGTATGATTCAATGTAGTACATACAATGACAATGAAATTGTCATGTAACAATACTGGTATGTCGAGACCTGAATAGTTCAGAAACTTATCTTCAAACCCTTTCGGAGCATAAATATTTCTAACATTGAAAAAATCCTCACCTTAAAATAAGGTTGGCGGTTTGTCAATATTTATGAATCAATGACCCCTTAAACATTTGCAAATGTGTCAAAATTAAGCATAACATACTTTTAAAAAAACAACTTTTCATTAAGGACAGTTGAGCTCATGCCCGAGAAAATCATTATACTCTTTGCCATTTGCCGTATTTACAATTGTTTTGTTTTATAATACTAGCCCGTAATTCTCCATCTTCGGCAACATTCATCAATGTCATGTCTAAAAAACAGTACACATTCTAAGTAGCAATCACTTTGTTATTAATTCCAAGTCTATTAATAGTGATTAACTTGGTTACAATATAGAGTACAATTTGCACGTCTTATCAATGATCTCAACTCGACTCCCTAGTCCGGAGCGCATGCATACATTGTTACCATTCTTTACCACCAGAGAGTACTCCGGTGTTCGATCTAGAGTAGTCCCGGCCCCGAGCAGAATAACCTGAGAATAACACATATGCCCGAGCCAAGACAGTTCGTTTGATGATTATGAACGCCATAAATATGACTGTGTAAATAAAATATAATGATCTAGCCAAATCTAAGTTAATTTTTTTATCACCAATAAGAATATTTCAACCGTAGTCTTCCCCGGTCTCATCTAAGCATAAACTTCAATGTTATGCGTAACGATTCGCTGCCGTGTTAAGAATCGATGACACGCTAAGTGAATCTGGTTTGGAATACTTTAATAACGGTGTTTCAACCACTTTATTTATAACGAGCATATAAAATGATAACTGAAATTCGCAACAACAATACTTCGCCAGTCCTGTGCAGTGTGGAGTCACATCGATACAACGATGTAATGAGATGATGTGCCAGACAACTGACATTATTGCACCCATAACAATTTAATCCACAATGCGTTTAGGTTATATGCGAAGTGCAAATGTAATTGTGTAATAATGAAGGATAACGCCAGCAAGACTGGCGCCGTGAATAAAAACGAGTGATTTGTGTGGATGTGCTGCGATAATTGATAATTTTTTCGACGCTTGTGATGATAATTTATTCCGCTATTTCACCGCAGATTTGTAGCATGTAACTAATACTGAATGAGAAGCCACCAAACTGTGATTGTGTTCTTAATTTCTAGTTCGTTTTTCAACCATGGCATCAGTTGAAGAAAAACAAATTGAATTAGATCGTGAGGTTAGGTCATATTTAAGTAACCCCAACAATGTGGAGGCTGCAGCAGAAGCTGTACTTAATGATTTAGTAGATTCTGTGGTCTTGGGTATTGTGTTTGAAGTCCATAGAGCTGCCAAATGTGGCATTGTTGACCATGAGGATGGCATCACTGATGAAGTGAGCAAATTTGAAATTGTGGAAGGAGCTGATATGGATATATTTGGACAACCATTGAAAAAACGTCCTCAGAGATGCATTTGCCCCAGTTGTAAGCGTAGTCTTGCTGCATTGAGGTTTGCACCTCATTTATCAAAATGTATGGGTCTTGGTAGAAATAGTTTAAGATTAGCAAGTCGGCAAATAACAAATAGTAGCAAAGAAATGGTAGGATATAGTGCAACAGATGATAATGATTCTGAACTCTCTCTTGGTTCAGATAGACGTAGAAAAAAGAGGGTGAGTTTTGGAACTAGACGTCCTAAAAATTCAAAGACTGGCCGTAATGGAGATGTAACATTAGAGACTGGAACATGTTCAGAGCTTAACAACTCTAACATGAACTATGATAGCATGTCCAATGAAGAGAAGAAGAATTTATTAATGCAAATCTGTGGTGTTATATCAGTGAGCACAAGAAAATTGTGTACGAGGTCTATGCGGTGCTCTCAACATTCAGATGAACAACGACGGGCAGTGCGAGCAGCACTCTTGAACTCGCAGGGCTCAGATATGAACAGTACACCTGACATGTTGCAGGTGGATATAGACTCGTATGAAGATGGAGATGGTCAGAGTATGTGCGAGTCATTAGGACAGAGTTGGGAACAGGAACATTCAAATACTTCGTCCCCAGCTGATTCAGCATCAACTAGTTCCTCCTCTTCAAAAAAACGTGAAAAAAATACCAAAACCCAGGAATAAAAGAGTTCCTCATAAAGGGAAAACACCTTAAGGTTGCCCCAAGTTCACTTTCAATTATGATTAGTCAAGCATTATGGTAGTCTGAAATAAGATGCAATGTGTGACAAAAAGTTCCAATATTTCATGGACAATGTATGTGTACCCTCTTTATTTCCCCTCCTAAATCACTTAATATTTGTGTTATAGTAACCTGTTAAATTTTTTTCTGTGAAGATATTTTGTTCTCTCATTGTTTCATTTTTCAGATAAGAAAATAAATTGGGTAACAAGTTGTACCTTAGAAAAGACTTCTAAAAATAATTTCTAAACATTCAGATCTTTTAAAATTACATTAATTTGAAAAATAAGTACTAAAAGCTTTTGAAGCTTTCCTGTATGTCCGTAATTACATTTGATCCATTACTCTAATTGGTTTTTTATAATCTGTATTAAACAAATATATTTGGACGGATAATTATGTGCCCATATACTTGTTAATGAAGTAAAGCTTATTACACATGCCAATAACTTTTCCAGATCCATGTGTATGCACTTCAGGTAATCTGAAGATCTGGATTAAACTACTTAATGTGAAAATATGGGAACTTTCATCACAGATTGTACAATGCAAGCATAGTCTGATATGTTTGAATACTGCTGGTTAACATGCATTATATGCTGTTTGTCAGCTATGTTCTTGGACAGATTTGCCATCATATGGTACTAGTGGTGTTTGTTAACAAACAAAGAAATGGTTGTGCTGTTATTTAAAACTAAAAAGTTCAGATTATACATAAAATGAGTATTTATTCCATCCTTCCAAAGTTGTTTTTTTGTTGTTTTTTATAGTAACCTTATGATATGAAATAAAAAAAAATTAAATTGTGCCTTATAATTGACTTTATCCAAAATAACTTGTTTGCTAATTCACAATTAAACTATCATGATGCTGTTAGAATTAATCTTATTTGGTTCACGACTATCACAACATCTTGTAATCTCAAGTTCTCTCTATGATATTATTCTCTTTAAGAATCCACAAAATATGACATAAGAATTCAACAAATTTCTATTCAATTTTGGAGGAGAAATTTTTTACCTTTTTTATAGGAAGTGTGCATGTGTTTTTCTTCCTTTTTTTCTTTCTTTCTATTTTCTCCAGCCCCAAATCAGTTGGCAATTTTGAAGTAATAATTTTTGGTATCAAATGAAACTTTATATTAATTTAATAGAGAAAGCAAATATTTAATCTTCCTAACTGTAAATCTTCTGAAAAGTTAAGGAGCAAAAATGAGTTTTTTAAATTATTCTTTGGATGAAATCAATAATTTCTGTAATGAATCACAAAGGCAAATAAGACATTTCATGCATTTATTCATGTACTTGTGAGTAAAACAAATAGGAAATAACCTTATAAATAAAAAATAAAGAAATCAAATGGGTCATTCAATTAAAATTTTCAACATGGATATACATTCATATATACTATTAAAATTAATTTAATTAATTATCACATTTTTATCTCCTGATTCCTGTAAGGCAACTCATACTTGTGACATTTGACTGAATATATTTTTTACCAATATACTTCAATATTCTAATGTTTTATACGCTTATTATTGGGGCATTTATTAATAGCAGGTACTTTAAAGTAAGGGAGGTACTCTGAAGTAATGTACCATATTGGTTCATTTGACATTGAAGCTACACACTCTGGTTTCCCTTCTTTACGAGTCTTATTTTGCAGCATTAATTCCTTTTTACTAATATCATAATTCTCATGTGCTGAAATAGCATTACAATTCGCATGTGAAGGATTATCACCCTGGTGTGCGGTTGGGGCATGCATGAGTGTGTTTCCTGACAAAGCTATTACATCTTTAGTTCCATTGTCAGATTCACAGACACCTGGGCAATTTCTGAGAGATTCATTACTTATTAACAAAGATGTCAAAGATGTATTCATTTCATCTAAAATATTATTTTCTTCAGGGTAAATTCGTTTTTGTGCTGCAATATTTGATTTACTGTTTTGCTGACTCAAAATATGGTGAGGACAACAGGACTTTGAAACATTTAATCCACTTATCTTTTCTAAAATACTGTCTACTTGTGTGTTTACACATTTGGGATTGTCACATAGTAGTTCAATTTCTACTTGAGGAGCCCTTGTTGGAATCTTGTAATTTGATGTAGGGCAGATCCATGTTGCTACATCCCCTTTTGGTTTCTTGACCATAACATACATGTTCGTCACTTGAATTGGTTTTGAAATAAAATTTGTGAAGTCAGGGTTAAGTACCACATGTCTGCAACAAGGCAATAATTAAACATTAACATCAAAAAGAATTACAATAAATACTTATATATTTTCAACCAAAAATAAAGTAAAAAGAAAACAGCAACACTTATGCCTAGGTTGTAATGAAGAAATTCATTATCAATGTACATTAAAAATATGAAGTGACAAGAACATGTGTATCTTGAGCCATATGAACAATTGCCTAACTGTAATCTATAACATTGCAGAAAGGCCACTCTAGCTCTCAATGATTCAATATTGTACCCAATGCTTTCTTCTGACCAAATATTGAATGCAAATAACTACATGTACACATGAATAAGAGTTGTCTATGCATTAGAACTGCAAAGTTGTTCTTCATTTCTATTGTACAGTTTCCTTCTGCAACTGAACACAAATCTAGCTTTCTACGAAATGCTCTCAACCTGATATATCAAGAAAATTATAAATTAATATATATATTTCTTTATATAGAATGTCCACCATATACACATATAAAACCTGGATTTCATGTGTAATTATGGAGTCTATTTTCTTCCATAAAACAACAATTTTACAACAACTTCAAAATCTTATGAAAATATCTATCATGTCATTTGACAATGTACATCAAATAATGCAATAATGATTTTCTTTGTTATTTCAAAATTTATGTCACGTTAACTTTTGACCTTCAAAATACATAAAATTTCTCACTCTGCATGCAACCACCACCACATCATATCCAAAAGAAATTGAATTTCGATGTTATGTTCACAATTTGAGTGGTTTGTTAATGATCACGCAAATAACTTCTGTTATGTTTTGTGAAAAATTGAAGCTTTATAAGTAGATATTCTCCCTGGTGTCTAAGCCCCATGTTCTAAAGCAACATATCATATGAACCAGCATATAATTATTTAAATTAAATTATAAATATGTGAAATTGCCAAATGTAGTGTCTGTGTTTGTTTCTATGAGATTTGAATTAAGGATATTAATACTAGGATAATTATGCTAACGTTAGCTGATTGCAGTGAAATAGATAAACCGTTCAATTCTTGAAGTAGAGATTTCTAGCGTTAATTCATGTATACAATTAAAGTACTTTTGGTAAAAAATTCATGAAGCTATGGACATTTGAAAATTGTGTATTTTATGGTTATTTACTCCTTCATTTCTAAAATATAGCTCAAAATGAACCAGGATAGGTATACTGAGGCTCTTAAAATAAGCATTATTTCAAAACCCGTAATTAAATCTTAAAATCTTTAATATTAAAAAGATTTTGTCAGCTATCTCTATTCACACTGAACGTAAAGTAGCAATTAAAAGACAGTTGGAAATTTTTCAAAAATCTTTTATTTTATACTAAGTAAGTTATGTAGTTAAGCATTCAATATGCAAGTAATACTGGATTGTAACACTAACATTAATCCTGGATGGTCACACTAAGGCATTACACATTCCATTGATTTTTTTTATATAGAACAAATGACATTTCAATGAGAAAATTGAATAAAGAAAACAACAAACTAATGAAGACAAGATGTTTAATTACAACTGTGTGAAACAAAGCAATATTAAATATTGTTATTGCCCCTAAAGTAATTGATAACAATATAATGAAGGTAAATTACATAGTATTACTGAAATAGTACTAATACTATTAATGAGGAAAATTGTATTTGCAGCTACGATGGAGATGTTATATTTCCTACAGTAGCTGATGCCAGCTTCTACATTGTGCCCTACCACAGGGCATAGAAACAGTTTGTTCTTATCAAATACCACAAAGAAACTGGTGGAGGAGATAATTTGCTTATCTTGGATGTAGAAGTGAAGAGTTATGTTAAACTTGTACTGTAAATTATCACTAAGTTGTTTCTTTTCACAAACATTGTAATCTCATGTATGAGATACAATGGAGGTATTTCAAGTTTTATGAATTGGAGTTCATAAGACTGACGTCTCTTAGGGAATGTTATTGTTTGAATAGTAATTCTTTTCTGCTGCTTCAACATTTGCTTTGCCTCTGATGGATTGCTCCATTGCACTATTTTATATATTTAAATATCGAGTGCACATTTGCCAAATGTACTGTTCACTTGCTGACCAATATTCTAATCACATGAATGTTTTTTGTTCAGATTCAAATGGAACAGGTATGTTTGCTCAATTTTGAGTTATACTTCTACACAAGTTATTTGGGGTTGTTTTGTATGATTATCATTTCATTATTTATCTTTGTATCATTCATCAGAAAGTGAAAATACTGTTCTGTAGCATAGGAATTGTGGAAGGACACTGCAATGGTTACTACGATCCTATGATTATAATTAGATAATTTTGGTGAAACTATTGAGACAATCGGTTAATGGTTATTTTGACAGAGCTTGTTAGGGCTTAACTTTCAAAATTGTGTGTGCTGAATTTACTGTATGTAAATTTAACTGGTATTACTCCCTTATAGTTACTTTTACTTACAAATTCAATACTGACCTAAATGTTTTCATATGTGTATGCGAGAATTAGGTTTGGTGTGTACCTCAGCCCAGAGTGCCTTTTGTGACTAATTAAATTTCCAACCTTGCTCATTTTACAGTAGTTTTATTCAAGATTGAGAAATTAGAGATTTTTTTTTAACTTCATGCAAGTGGTTGAAAATAGTCAAAGAAAGATAAAGTTTGTTGCTAGAACCAGCGTCTAATGACAGCAGATGTGTCATGAATGCTTAAAATAAAATGTTGGAAAGGGAGAAAAAATCTAAATGAATAAAAAAATCACAGTAGAAGGAAAGAAGATTTAAAATGGAAAATAATTATATTAAACAAAATTTTCTTTATTTTTTTTTTTAAATATAAATTCTTTAGGAGAAAATGTTCCAGTAGAGAAGAAAGTGTGAGTTTTTTATATAAGACTGGAAACAACCTTTATTGATTTTCTTGCATTTTTAATTGAAGAGGATAATGTTTACACAATTTAAAGCTTAATTAATGTTCTATAATTTTAAAATTTTTTTGGTTTACATTTTCTGTTTCTCCGGCTTAGAAAGGAGTATTGAAAATGAGTATCTAAATGTATAACGTCAGACTGGTCTTAAATTAATACATATTTGAACAGATATCACCAAGATCATAAATTTACAGAAGATACTAAATGCGTTAATGTTATTACAAAATACAAACTTTGGCTAAAAGAGAAGATAATTAAACGAATGTTGGGACCTCTCACACCCCAATATAATATTTATGCGCTCCAATAGTGTGACTGTACAGGGAAATTAAAATGATAGTTAAGATAAGGTTAACCGCCAAGTATCAGTTAAGATCTCATTTCAATAATTTTATTAAAAATTGTTGTTCTTTGTCTAATGAATGAATATATAACTCTCTTGACAAATGTATACAGACCTTTTTTTTGTAATATTGACAATTATTTCTTATTTATACAAATTGGATAATTTACAATATTAATTTAATATACTCCCTTTTTGAAACCTACCTCATTAGATCACTTTTAACACTTTTCCTAAGATCCTTGTTAGGATATGCTTCAGGAAATTTAAATATATACACTTCCTTAGGACAGTGAATTGTTGGTCCAATGATAAAGGCAACTTCTCTGATTTCTGTGTTAGAATTGCTATTGAATTCTTTCTCAAGGCCCTAAAAATAACATATTTGAGAATAGGCAATTCAAAGAACAGTAAAATGAAAATGAACTTATTACAGCACCTCATTAAAATAAATTGAATACTCATACCTTCAGAATATCATCTACTTTAGCAATCATTGCAGCAGCTTTTCTTTTATGAAGTTGCTCAAATCTTATTTCTCTTGAAGTCATGCCATCCTGAAGTGGAAAGAAAATATTATTAAAGAACAAGGAAACACAACAGACTTCATTAGATTTAAAAATAAAATATAACCAAAGGATGTAATTTTTTAAGTGGTATTTACCAAGTATATTTTACAAAACGTAACTATACTGCTATCTGAAGCCCTCCGGACATTTTCAAAATTTTCTCAAACATTGGTCCAAATTTTTTCTTTAAAGGTTTCACAATATGTATACAGTTATACAACATCATTCACAATTGATTTCAAAATTCTTTGAAGACACTTTAACCAAGAAAACTAAAGGATTTCCATCAAATTACACATGAAATTACTTGTTAAGAAATGTGATTTCTCTAACACTACAACTGAGTTAATGCTGCAGTTAAGCAGTTGACAGACCTTAATTTAATTTTTTATTGCTTTTTGAAAAACTGTTATATAAATTTGAAATAAACATTAAAAAATGTTTCAATAGTATTAATCACACTGCATGATAAGTTTAACAAAAAGGGAATTTTAATCCTCAAATTAGACATCTTCAATGTCAGGTAATTAGCTTCAGGTATCCCATTGCGTCACATTTTAAGAGAAAGATAAATTTTTAATTCAGCCAGACACCAAAAGCCAGGGAATGGAATTTATTGCAATAAAAAAGCAAAATATCTAATAAGGACTATGTTCCTCTTATAAATCCAGCATAATTGTAAATTAACTCTGTTTATTGAAAACAATTATCACATACTGATCAATCACTTTCCAACAATGTATTCCCATTCATCCTGAGCAAGTGGCATTTCATGTATTGGTTCCCAATATTGCTCCCTAAATAGATATGTTTCACAATGGGGCGCAGGAAGACAATAGTCTGTAAGCACATGTGTCCAATTCGGATCAAGTTATGCATGGGTTCTACAAAATATGAGCAAGCATGTGTTTGCGATCGTAACATAAGGACCTTCCACCATGGTTGTGACTGCTGCTGCTTCGCAAACATTTGCTCATTCCTCATTACCATGAAGCGAGTTATTTAATTCTGATGAGATAGTTGATGATTTCTCTTCTTTTTTAATGTCCAGATGGTTGTGCTTTCAATGCATCTGAAGGTAGTTCTACATATTGCTGAAGAAGAACAAAATATATTTTTCCGGGTACAAAAGAAGAACGACGAAAATTTGTAAACAGGCGGAATTGAGGTGCAAATTACGACAGTTCTGTAAAGACTCCACACGATTTTAGGCCGTCAAAACAGTTTCCTGTCGACAGGACATCAGATGGCAATGCACTCGCTGTTCACAAATTATTGATTACTAGTGATTATGGGCGCGTCAACGGCCAAGATCACTATTCCCGTAAGTACAGTGCATCTTTTTGCTCTGGAAGTGGCGGTGAACATGCCCCGCTGGATGGCGAGATCCTACTACCCGACGGTTGGTCGGCGCCGGTTTTCCTTATCCAAGTATCTCCCACCAGAGGGGCACCGCCCAAGCCGGGACAAGCTCTAAGCTCCCGACCGGTCTCCCGACAAGTGTGGCAGTATAGTGCATTTAAGTGTGTGTAAGGGGTAGGATAGGACAAGAAATGGGAACGAAAGATCGCGCGGTCCGTGGCCTGATTGTTATAGATACTGTTCCGGCATTCGCCTGCAATTTATTGAGAAAAAAAAAGAAAAAACCACGGAAAACTGCCGATCAGAGCAGCTGGCTGCTAGAATTCTCCTACAGACAGGGACAGAACTCGACCTAGCTACCAGGCTACTGTCGAAAATCCTGCCACTGTCTGGGCTCGAAATCTATACCTCCCGATCAGAGGCGCTGCAGTGACATCAGATGAGGCCCTAAACCACCTCCACCGGTGAGTTCGCAAATAATTTTAATGATCTCCCGTGTCTACGACAGTGCTCTGAATCTCGGGCATGCGCAAGAAGTAGCGGAGATATATAGGTTGCGACACAATCGAAAACTTAAAACAAGTCACTTTCTACGGGAAGTTATACTTCTGAGGCGAACATGGTAAAATAAATTATTTATTGCTAATATTATGAGAAACACGCTGGTGTTTTTACCACCTAAAATGATTTATTCTGTATATTGCACACCGTTAGCGAAATAGACGAACCCATACATACATAGTTTGAACATCGGTTCGGAGTGTTCCATAGCAGAGAACAGCGCCCACCCCCCGGCTTGAGGTTTCCCTCCTACAGATATCTCTCCCAGCGACGCACCACACCAGCCAGAACAAGCTCGAAAGCTCCTGAGCACTGCAGTGGCTACAGTTACCCTGAGTCATCTCACCCGGCCCTCCGCAAGGAAGGTTTTCAGATCTTCCTCGGTTTCATCAAAAGTCTTCTTAACTTACCACACTTACCACAAGAGGTTTATGGTGGGGGGGGGGTACGTACCTGAACCTGGAGGCCCATCATTTCATTTAATTTATCTCAGCCCTTCCGGCAAAACAATGATAAATAACATGTTGGTTATGGGAAATTGTATTTTATTATCTGTTGCATTTCTTGTCTTGGACAATGCAGTGTCAATTTCTGTGAGGAATAATTTCAGTTCAGAAACTGAAATTCGGTAATATATGCAATATTTGCTAGTACAAAACAACAAAAATTATGTGTAGTACGACTTATGCACAAGGTGGGTGTGGGTACACGACAAAACAAACTTCTATAAGTAGGGCTTAGTTTACTGCATGATACTTATCGAGTCCAAATTCTCTTTGTAATTACATATTTTTTGTCAGTCTTCAATTCACAAAACTGTGATATTTGTGAATTAGTGAAATCCAAACACCTAAATTTTTCGTAACATTTTTACACATTTTTTCCTACCAATATTTCTTGAAACTTATTACACAAAAAATATTTAATTAATTTTTGAATGACAGAAACATGAAGATGTGGTCCGTCTGGGATAACCTCCTGCACTGTTGAAAAGTAGTGGCAAGTGCTCGTGAGCTTACCTTTGGAAAGTGTCAGTGACGTTTCGTTATCTTAAATACCAAATTCCGAGAAATACTGGTTGTCGCAGACGTGCAGCACTGCGAAGATTGTTTGCCGGTCATTGAGTTCCCACGTTTGTAGAAGTCATTCCACGTCAAATCGCACACGACAAAACATCACAATTTTTTACTGACTTGAAACTTTTTTATGAGGTCTAGGGTTGAAAAGAGGTGACACGTATTATTTAATATTTTTTCCAACCCCACCCCTTTCTGGAATATTACCAATTATTTTTTCCGAAAAATCAGGCGCGCGTTAATGTTTTAAATTTTTTGAGCAAATACCGTTTCTTTCTGACAAAAAATAACATTACACTTAAATTTATCTTAAAAATGTGTACTTATATAGGATGTAAAAAATTTTTTGTACACATTTAAATATATAAAATGCATTTTAATTTTTAAAATGCAAATGTTAACATTAGGTCGACACTTCAATTAATTGTAAAGTCGTCGCATCACAAAGAAACCGTGAGACTTAAGTCATGTAATGAATCGCAGACACAGACACGCGGTTTCAAATGGGAGTCTTCTAACGAAATCCGACTATTATGCTGATTTATAAACAACTGACACTGCTAGGGTCTGCCTAAGACAGGGCAGCCTTCTTTCTCAGATATGTTCAGTTATTTGTGTAAACAGAGGAATCCGCGAAACATGTGCGTTGAAGTTAGTAACCACAGATAGTCTTACAATAACATCAATACTATTGTTATTTGCAGTTTCTTAATATGAAAATTCATAATTGCAGAAGTGTATGTTACATTGTTACAACCAGCATTCTTGAGAAGTTGAAAATTGACTGGTTGCTGTAAAAAAAAGAAGCTATGTGTATTGAAAAAGCCGGTTTTCAAAATCCCTTCTCGTGACGAGTAAATTTAAGTTTTTTTCAAGAATGTGAGAATCGACCATACTCGTTCATGCCGCAAATATGTTGGGCAGTGACAATGATGAAAAAACGTGCAGCGCTGGTCCTGGTCACCCTAACGTGTCATCTGATAGGGGTAATGTCTGATAAAGAAAGTGACCGAGTATGTTCGCTTCTGTTTCTTCTGTCTTCGCCCATCGTTTGCCGTCTTCTGCTCTCTTCATGTGCCAAAAATAAAATTTGACGCTGGGTGTTTTCTTTGTTCAGTGTGACTTTTTTAAGAAAATTATTATTTCGTACTTACAGATGTAATTCAGAGACTGCTGTGAATTAATGTCTGAGCTACTATGCATCTTTCTGTGCTATACTTTAGAGAAAGCCGAGCATTAAAAAACCTTTTTCTTGATGCCGGAATCACGACACGAATTCAATTCACACTTTTCAATGTATACTCGTAACACTTCACAAGTACGATGACAGTGTTAAGAGACATATTTTTCGGATGGGGTCAGAGCCTAATATTACAAAACAATGCAGTTTATGCTTCCACAAATACGCCTTCAATGTGAGCGCTGAATGGCATTTCTTCGCTCCACAACGTCTTATGGAAAGGGACCGTGCGACGTAGTGAGGAGGAAGAGGAAGGAGGGGACAATAATAATATTCTCAATACAAGCTAGCTTCAATCCTGACAGGAATCTATTGATTTATACAGGAAGTTATTTAAATGGGCTGACGATAATGTGAAGAACATTACCTTCACATTTTTAGCAACGCTGAACAATAGAACTATTGCAACAACTGATATAATAAAAAAACTGTAGAAGGCACAAAAATCTTATTTCATTTCTTTATGAAAATGTGAATTAACGCTATACTCTGTAAAGTGCAGTAAAATATATATCAACGTAATTAACTGTATCGCACACTCCTATTCGTATAAATATTCCGTCCGCTTAATACTACTAAATTGAATCCGTTTGCCACTTTTTAATTGGAATGTAATCGGCTATGAAGATAATATGTATGTATATGGCACATGGTAAGATGTGATACTTCTATTTACTGCTCTGAATGTATAATGATGTTAATCGTGTTGAGGGGAACGCTGCAGCAAAACGGCAAGCAAACGTTTCTAGTGAATTTAATTTCTCAGAATCATCTCAATGTCGCACTTTGTATCTTCCCAAACTTGTGTAGAACGTTTTAGAGATTTCAATTGTATTTTTTCAAGTTTTTAAACTATCAAGTTTTGGGAGGAATAAAAAATAAATTAAAATAAAATAATGATTTTTTTTAATTTAACGAATTTTATGTGTACCAAGTGAGAGCATTTAATGTCACAAAATATTAAATTTGTCACAATTACAAAACGATTTAAAAATAATTAACTTTAGCGAGCATTTTTTCGAAAATTTGGAAAATTCATATAAACTCGAAAAATATTTTGGAAAAAACAGAAAAGAAAAACACGAGTTTCATATTTTTGTTTATACTCTTAACAGAAAAAAGTTTTAAAATTTGGGACATTAAGGTCAAATTTACCTTAAATTTGTGCGATTTAACATGGAATGACTCATAATTGTTCTAAAAATGTAATATTGTAGGCCATGCAATATTATTTGTGACATTGGTTTAATAATTTTTATTATTGTAAATTGAAATTTTGTAAATCTATTTTGTTTGAACACGATAAAATAAGAGCGTGTTTTGATATTATATATTATATCCATTTTTACATATTCATTACATTTTTCCCGATTTTACTATCACGATTCATCGTCGAGTTTTAAATATTTGAAAAACTCGGGACCCATCTATGATATTTTTTGTCCTTATCGTCCTGAATAGAGAGACTAGTAAGCTGTAATACGATGTTTTTTGCCATTTTTAACTGCTCTGGTATTTTATTTGGTCTGTTTTAATAACGGTCCCTTTTATCTTGAATAGAGTTACAGAATCCGAGAGAATACATTTTGCAGTTTTTCTTTTCTCCCTTTGTACATGTACAAACCATGAACATTAAGAAATGCCTCTTTACACGCTTTCTGACCAGTCTCAATTTTAACATAAACTTTCAAAGAACGTTTCGACGATTTCCTTGCATTTTATCTGTTCTCTTTGCTCAGTCGGACTTCTTTAGCGCACATAGTTAAGAATGTTCTACATAAAACGTTCGACTTTCCCATAAAAAGAAAACAGCAAAGCATTCTTTGCGACTTTCACAAGGTCAGTTCGACGATTTCCAGTCTGACGATTCACCACCCAGAGCTTCTCGAACATTTCGATTGCCATAGCAATCTTAACTGTGTCTACGTTCATTTTTCTTTTCTCCTTCCACGACATAAAAAAATCGAGGGTTGTCGGCTCGTCAGTATCTTTTAAAAACAAAAATAACTCTCGAGGTCGATGGTTTCTTCATTAAATCTCCTATTCGTAGCGCAAATAAACTAGGATGAGCATTTGGTATCCATAGTGAGGATAGACAATTAATTATCGTGGCCTTCACACTAGCAGGTCGACACAAAGACCCTCCACACTCCTCCTGAATTGATCAGAAGTGGGTGAGGTCCCTACTGCCCATTTAGAAAAGAAAGGTCACTAGTAGTACAGGGACGTGCAGAACAAAAACGGAGTCTATCCAAAGGTTCTAGCTTCATGGCAGCATGCGAGAGAGCATACAAATCCTCAAATTCATAGTCATCCGTTCCCTTGGAGACAGATTGAGTTAAGATCATACAGCATTACCGCTGCTTCTGCAGTGACTTCGACCGGTTCGATACCCGACGGTGGCGGATTATCGACTAGTTCGAATTCAACCACTATCTGAAGGAGAATTCTACCGGCCGGGTGCTCTGATCGGTAGTTTTCCATGGTTTCTCCAATAAATACCACGTGAATGCAGACCGAGTACCCTCACAATCGGGCCACAGACCGAGGGCGCCGTTCACTTGCGTCCTACCCTCTCTTCTTACATGCACTACACTACCAATTAAGTCGGAAGCTTAGAACTTGTCCCGGCTGGAGTGGTGCCCTACTGGGGGAAGATTTCTAGAGAGGATATCTACCGCAAGCCGATGTATAGGTCGACGCCGGATCTCACCATCCAGAAAGGAACAAACACGCCACCTCCCGCAATAAAAAAAAGAATCATTTCACCAACGGGACTAATGGCCATAGAAGTTGTCATGTCCGGCAAATAGAAGGGAAGATGTACATCACCAGGAAGAAAAGATGGTGATAAAAGAGCAAGGTAACATGAAATAAGCAGCAAGAAAATGGAAGATGAAGAAAGAAAAGAAACAATTTAGAGCCTTCCCTGCATCCTCATCAAGGTCGTGGATCAATCAACCTCGATGGCTTTTCACCCAGAATGTCTTCGAATTTTCATTTTGTGAATAGTTTGTCCAGAACTTGGAGATACTTATCTGAGACACTTTATCTTAATATTTTATTATACTCTTTAATTCAGTTTTCATTAAGTAGGATTCCACAAAACGTAAAATAGAATTGCGTGGTTTTAATCTCGCACATTCACATTATATTTCTGAAATATATGGTCTTTGAACCATTATTCTCTGAAACTTCACCCTATCTTATATTTGGTATTTTACAAGATAACTGAAATGCTCAAGAGCAAATGGTCCTATGTCACTTCAGACTGAAATTTGAGTTCCAAGACAAAATGTGTCTACCAGGGAAGTCGCGTGACTTTCTGGCCTAGGGAAGCAGCCGTTTTAATCTGCGAGGTGCGTGGTATGGTTCGTAGGTCCGCAGATAATTCAGGATGTAATTTTTATTCAATAGTTTCGTAAATTGACTTCGTAAAAACTTAAACTTCGCGCGCTTTTCAGCGGTGAAAAACGATACAAAATCGCTCTGAGGAACCCTCCTTTAAGACCCCCGTTCCCTTTCGCAATATAGACGTTTCTTTGAGCTATTAGAACAGAACAAGTCACAGGGCTTCTCAAGATGACCTACTAATGGGGCAAGTCACTAAATCTGACCGAAGAATGGGAAACAGATGCATTGTAAGTGTAAGAAGCACAGCGAAGAAGACTATGCAACACACGCAGAATAATACAGATACTGGATTTCTGATGCTAATTAACACGAAATGTGAGGCACAACAAATGTTAAAGAAATCGTGGAGAGACAAACCACTCCATGGACAATATCTAAAAAGCATGGACATGGTGCAGATCAATAATTTATGTGACTTAAAAGGGGGGGGGGGAATGAAGCCAGAATTGGAAGCAGTTGTAATAGCTTCCCAAGAGAAGGCGTTGAGAACACAGTGATAAAGCGGCCCGAAAAAGCACAGCCGTACTGAAGGTGGACAGTTCAAATTAAATGGAAGCGTGAGTGAATTTACTCTCAAACGAGAGAACCACGGTAGCAAAGGCCTCTTGCTCGGGACCCAAGCAACCCGAGCAAGCAAGCCGTATTGAAGCTGGGCAGTACAAATTAAATAATGGAAGCGAGTCCCCTAAAAGCTGTGGGGACCGATTGCGGTGCAAGGCCAAAACTGTAAGAAAGATGAAAAATGTCGCATTTGTCAGGAACAAGTAGAACCCATTAATAATATCGTCTCAGCTTGTCCAATCCTAGCAAAGACCGAATGCAGGAAAATACACGATATGGTGAGTTGTTACCTCCACTGGCAGATTTGTAACGCTCTCCAAGTTCCGAACACATGCTCCAAACGGTTGGGACACTCGTCAAAACCGGTGATTTCTGTTGGACTGTGTACTGTACGACGAGCAAATTCAAACTGATCAGACGATAGCAGCAAACAAACCGGATATTTTTATCCCAAATTTGAAGAAAAAAACATGTTTATTTGTAGATATCGCTGTGCTATCAAAACGTCATAACGAAGGAAGCAGAGAAACGTCTTAAATACAAGACTTTGGAAATCTAAATCAGCCAAATGTGGGGCTTAAAGGCACAGGTCGTTACGATAGTTATCGGAGCTCTGAAATTTGTTCCGCAAAATTTGTGTAAGAACTTGGCTAAACTCCTAGGTCATTCAAAAAATGGCAAGAGAAGACATTGCTTTATTGGGAACAGCCCACATTCCGGGCAAAGTTTTGTAGTGGCACCGACAGTTTCTAGATCTGCTTCTTAGGAAGCTGGATGTAACCCTGAATAAATTTTATATTCAACCGACTAAGAACATCTTCAGTCGTGAATTAGAATAATAATAATGTGGCGAAGCGCTTAAGAGGTTTAGACTACCAAAACATTCGAGTAATTAAATTATTTGCAAAATAGGAAATAGATAACTTAGTATTAAAATACTCTATTTTGCAGAAATTCTTCTTTCTGCTTTTTTTTAAACGTGCGCTATCGCATTCTGCTGCGACTCCTCTTTCTCAGTGTTGCTTTGAGACGATAACGTCCGTGCGCGTGAGTAGTAGAGAATACGATCTGGGCAACCAAGCGCTTCAGCGAGACTAGCCTCTGCACTGGACTCTGGTGAACCGCTTCTTCAACAGCCAAACGCAATATTCCAGAGATAAGGGAGTTTGGAATTGGAAAAGTTCCTCCAAAATTAAATGTGAGCGTTTTAATTATACTATTTTGCAAGAAATGACAAACTGAGAGAACACTTTCATTTACTCACTACATCAAACGAACCTTTTACCAGTTGGTCTTAAATCAAATGCATGTACATTTTAGAGGACAAACTAAAGATAAACTTCTGATAAAATAGGGAAATTATCTTTAATTATTGGATTTTTTATCAAACAAGAACAATTTATTGGTGCATCTGCAGTGCACTTCCAGTTTTAAAGAAACAAATACTATTTAAAATGAACTGATTGAATCGTTCACAGAAGTAATGAAGGAACGTACTAAGGAATAATAGTGTTCTTGTGAGTTTGTTGGTGTTGACGCAGACGAAACTCTTGATTTTTGTTGTAAATCTCAAATGAGTATTATTGTTAGATTCTGAACAGAAGATGGTCCCAAGGAAAGATTTACTGGTTTTTATGATATTTTGAGTGACAAAACTGCCTCTGGACTATCAAAAATTATGATCAACGTTCTTAATTCTTACATTACAAAATTTTAGGCCTTACATGTGATGAGGTCGCCGTTATGGAAGGAGTCGTTCAACTGTGCTTCAAACCAGTTAAATATCTTGCATAACAAACAATTCCTTTTCCTTCTCTGTCTTTATAAAGATTCATTTGTGTATCTTGACTATTTTTTGAGCTCCTATAACAAACTAAATAGTGCATGTTTTCCCTCACAATCACGTAGTCACTTGTATGTCGAATAAATATTAGCATTGAATCGTCGACGAAACTTATTTTGCTGATTTCACAGTCGTTTCAATTTTCAGAACAGGCTGATCAGGACCTTCTTGATTGAAATAATTGAAGACCAGAATGCATGGACACTAAAACTAAAGTATTATTCGATCTCGAGGTGTAAAATATTTCTACACTGATTTTAAGTCAGCCCCCCAATCTACATCAGATGCAAAACTTCGAAGTATCGTATAGGGGACACTTTTACTGACGGCGCAACGGAAACTTCGTCTCGAAGTTGGGTGACGAAGTGCTGCGTCAAGCGGAGTTCACGGCGGAAGTGTGAACATGATCCGATGAAAACTCCTTATGAAAACTCAAAAGCGACGTGACGTGGTCCTTACGGAACGAGGTCTGAGCGAGAAGTTGTCTCGAAAACATGAACAGCAATGTAGCCACATCGGTTCGTCAATGTAATACTGGTACGGAAATTTTAAAAAGATGAGCAGAAAAAAAGTCTTACTATTAATGAGATTGTAATAACGAAGTGTATATTCTATTATGTTCAATTTTTTTGGTGTTGCTTGAATCTGTTAACTTTATAAAGAACCGCCTATTGGCATAACCAGCTAGTCTTTTCACGATTAAGAAACCCGAAGTACTAGTTTTAAAACTTATATGGTTCGAAAGGTGTATAATACACTAAAACTCTAATTGAATTTAGGGAACGTGTAATACATTTAATACAAATCACTCACATTTTCCACTAACGTATTTAGACAACAAAAATCAGTACTTAAATATTATCCACATAAAAATAATCGTAGAAACATGTAAATGATTACTTAAAAATCACAGAATGCTCTGAACTGAATGAACTGCGAGGGGCTCTTTCCAAATTTAAGTTTGGCTCTCGATAATACTATCTGAAAATATACATGGGTTCTCGCAAAGGACAAATTTTGTCCCCTCACAGTTACAAAACATTGATGTTGCAAACTATTTTAAAGATACATTTTTTGAGGCAAACAAGGAAACACTAGCATATGTCCAACTTGCAGTCATAAAACGTATCTCGAGGATAGCATTGGTGTTGACTTGCCTAGCGACATTTTTAATTCAACAAAATGAAACCATTCCCATTAACCGCAGGCGGTATTGAGATCGTACTAACGCTGCGTCTGCCGCTATTTAGGGAAGTACTGTTAAAGCTTACCAGCTTCTCAGATATGTGTTTACCTTTCCGTCTTCCAAAACTCTGATCCACATTCGTCAGTGTTCCTTAAACCAAAGGCATTTCCATGGCTGCTTAATAGCATGGTTATGCAACTCTGTACCATATTAGAAAATGATACATTGTGTATCTTTATGCTCGATGAGTTGAGATTAGAAAAACATCTTGATTATAATGCTATCCAGGATCATATTTTTGTTTACCAAGATTTGGTAGGGTACCCTCTTTGGCTTGACCATTTTCTAGTTTTTCATGGTAGGTGGTCTTGGTACCTGAATGGAAGCTACCAGTTGCTTTCCACTTAAGTCAGGTCATTAGCAAAGAATATCTAGAAAATGCAATCAAAGAAACTAGTTGAATTGCAGGGCTGTGGATGTAAAGTTTTTGGCCATAGTTTCTGATATGGCACAGTCCAATGTTAAATGTTATACTCACATGTTGAAGCAAGACTCATTGAGCCATGAAAGAGCAGATTAAAAAAATATTATTATTATTATTATACAAGATAGTCATGGAATCACAGAGAAAATACCGTGATACTAGGGGCAATGAAATTACATTACTAGTAACTATTTCTGCACAAATCCCCATCACTAAGACTTCTAACTGGCTGGCAGGGCACATTCTGAATTTGTTTTAGGGTTTCAAAAATGAAGCGAATAACTGGATAGAAATTGACCAGGTGTGATACTAAACAGCAGTCATTAACAATTGTTATGTATTTTCTTTAAGGTTTGTTGTGGGATAAAATAAACAAACGTTTATAAACAATTGAAGGTGTCTTATAATACTAATACTTTTCTGCATGTTATTGACATCAAGATTGTGAGATCTTTTAACTTAGGATCAATTGTAATTATTCAATAAATTTAAATTTTTATGTGATAAAAGACAGTAAACAGATGAATGAACACAAAGCGAGAGGATTTATGATTGATTTGAATGTATTAATTTCGATATGTATATTATCGGACAAAAGAAAAAGATGAACAAAATTGAAGGTGTAACGTTGAAAATAATTTTAACACTGTTCTTTATGTTTCTAAAAAATAGATAAAATAACTTTATTGGAGATGGGAATTGATTTGTTCATTGACTCGAGGAATTAGAGAAAAAATATTCCCTCAATCAAGTAAGCAAGTTTTCCAAATACTGAAAAAAGACAAGTCTTTCTGACAATTAGGAAAATAAAAATTAAAAAATAAGCACACATGTTTTAAAAAATACTTTATATAAAACTAGCAGAATTATGCCCTACCGCCGTCTTCCCACTCCGTCAGCGCTGCTACGACCTGGTTGTTCCCGTGACGCAAACGCCCATCGCTGTCTCCTAGCTCAGCATTAGTTCACCCCGTCTACATCTCGTGCCACCAGTTCGTCCCCGCCCCGCGATACACGGCAACGCCCAGTAAAAACGAAGCCCAGATGGAATGGGAATTGCATTTTACTGAAGCGCCGTCTATTGGAGATTTGCAACAAAGTGTCTATTAGAGAGTTGCAACAAAGTGTCTATTGGAGAGTTGCAACAAAGTGTCTATTGGAGAGTTGCAACAAAGTGTCTATTGGAGAGTTGCAACAAAGTGTCTATTGGAGAGTTGCAACAAAGTGTCTATTGGAGAGTTGCAACAAAGTGTCTATTGGAGAGTTGCAACAAAGTGTCTATTGGAGAGTTGCAACAAAGTGTCTATTGGAGAGTTGCAACAAAGTGTCTATTGGAGAGTTGCAACAAAGTGTCTATTGGAGAGTTGCAACAAAGTGTCTATTGGAGAGTTGCAACAAAGTGTCTATTGGAGAGTTGCAACAAAGTGTCTATTGGAGAGTTGCAACAAAGTGTCTATTGGAGAGTTGCAACAAAGTGTCTATTGGAGAGTTGCAACAAAGTGTCTATTGGAGAGTTGCAACAAAGTGTCTATTGGAGAGTTGCAACAAAGTGTCTATTGGAGAGTTGCAACAAAGTGTCTATTGGAGAGTTGCAACAAAGTGTCTATTGGAGAGTTGCAACAAAGTGTCTATTGGAGAGTTGCAACAAAGTGTCTATTGGAGAGTTGCAACAAAGTGTCTATTGGAGAGTTGCAACAAAGTGTCTATTGGAGAGTTGCAACAAAGTGTCTATTGGAGAGTTGCAACAAAGTGTCTATTGGAGAGTTGCAACAAAGTGTCTATTGGAGAGTTGCAACAAAGTGTCTATTGGAGAGTTGCAACAAAGTGTCTATTGGAGAGTTGCAACAAAGTGTCTATTGGAGAGTTGCAACAAAGTGTCTATTGGAGAGTTGCAACAAAGTGTCTATTGGAGAGTTGCAACAAAGTGTCTATTGGAGAGTTGCAACAAAGTGTCTATTGGAGAGTTGCAACAAAGTGAACAGCATAGAAAACTTCTCCACGAAAAAACCCACTGCGATATGCCAAGTTTCACAGAGATGGGTTACGCAAAAACTACTTACTCAGAGTCAAAATAAATATTAAAACGCTTGCCACCATTAGACTACATATTTTATTCCTGTTAGATCTCAAAAGTTGCTAGAAACTATCTTTGATAAACTTATGCAGAAATTGAGGGACCTGCAAAATATTAAAACTAGTGATGTTAAAACAGCACGTGCTTTCTCTCCCGCATTTCACGCAAAATTACCCGAAAAGTACTCAAATTTTCGAAAAATTGTACATGACCTTATTTCAAAATCTATTTTTAAGGAACAGATTTTTTTATGGAAAAAAATCTTGATCTTTAATACTTTATTTGTAAGAAGACTCCAAAAAAAATTGAACTTTTGCAATTTTCGAAAATTCAGGAGTTTTAATGAATATGAAACCTGCACCGTTCTCGTAAACGTCCTTCACACTATACGATAACAAAATTTAATAAAAAAACGATGGTGTCATTTTTTTGAAAATGTCCTGGGGGCTTCTTGTAAAGTACACCCAAAATTGAAATATCGGTTTCGAATTTAAGGGTCGCGATATCCGCCCAATCGATTGGGTATATCGATTTTTGAGAAAATCGACTGAAAGGTTTAGCATTTAGCGTTGTTCGCACACGGACGGACGTTTTGTCGTCATTCGATTTTTCGGTGTCAAAGACCCACAAACATGGATTCTGGCTACACGTGATAAGGATTTTTTTCTAAATTTAGCAAGTGGATTTATCCACTGTTCCGTTTCCAGGGTCCTGTAATAAATGTTTCTGTCGAAAATTCGCCGTTTTTCGCGCAGCATTACGTAACTTTCTCTCTACACTGCAGGAAGAAAGTAAAAAAAAAAAAAGAAAAGAAGATAGACTTATGGTCTATTTTATGTCTATGTCATAGTGCAATGGAAACTTTTAAGATTTTACCAATTATGTTAATGTGCATTGATAAGTACATTAAGCAATATCTTTTAAAATAATGTCTATTGCCCGTGCAACTTTTCTTGATCAATGACTGAAGTTCCCCCGCCCTGGTACAATAAACAGTTGTCTGTAGTAGCTCGCAACAGCACTCATGACATTGCAAACTTAGTATCTTCTTTGGAACGGAAGAAAAGCCATTTGTAGTTATAGACAAGAGCTGTTCGTGTTTTTTCGTTCCCCCCCCCCTTTTTCCCTTTTCTTTCTTTCGAAAAAATCTACTCTAATGGCTTCTTAGAGTCCAGGTTGTTCATAGAAGACATTTCACACTCCTCAGGAAGTTGGGAGAACGTATAATTGTGGCGAACGCACATTTGCGAGAAAGTTACGAAGTCATGCGAGTTAGAACTAGTGGGTTACAACAGCACATACTTTCTTGCATCATTTTTAAATTTGCAATTTTCGAAAATTTTAAGTTCAACGAAAATGAGACCCGCGCCTATCAACCGTCCCGTCTTCTACACAGTTAATCTTCTCCCCCATACGTCACATACAGTTTTTACTGTTTTTTTTCGACTAAATAAATCTAAATTACATCTGGAAAAATTTGAAGAAAAAAATTTTGGAACGGTTTTCGATAAAATATTTTTTTTTACACAAAACATTGTTATTAACGTATTTTTTTACAAAAAACAATTTCAAACACAAATTACGCGAAAACTTCACTTTCTTCAAAAATTGTGCATGGCCCTTTTTTAAGAGCTGATTATTTGGAACAGACTTTATCCCAGGCAAATATCCCTATCGTCAATGTTGTAGTTTTGAAATATTAACTTTCTGCAATTTTAGAAAATAACGGAGATTTTGCTGAAAATGATACTAGCACCATTTTTTACCGTCTCTTTTACATACGAGGTTTTAAAGAAAGAAAAAAAAAATTCAGTAATTTTAAAAATTGCCTATAGTTCGCGCACAATTACGTGAAAACTATTTTCGAAAAATAGTACATGACCTTATTTCAAAATCTGCTTTTAGGAACAGATTTCACAGGAAAAATCTCTATCTTCAATATTATAGTTGCAGAAACACGCCGAAAAAAAAAAAACTTTTAAAATTAAAAAAAAAATGCTTAATGAACATAAGGCCTGCAGCATTCTCTTACGGGTCCTTTACGCAACCCAAGGACAAAGTTTAATAAAAAAATAAGTTTCATTTTTGAGAAAATTTTGTAAATGTTTTTGACATGTCATGTAAAATAGCCTCAAAAATCAAAATATCGGTCAAACTCCCAAAGAATCGAGATTGTTAAGATCGATCCGAGATAGCAATTTTGGAGAACATCGCCTGGACGATTTAGGCGAAAGCGGTGACCACAGACAAGAATATCGGACGGTCGGACGTTTCGCTGTCAATCGATATTCGATATTAAGGGCCTTTAAAACACGGATTCTGGCAACACCACCTGTTAACATAATTTAGTGTATATAGCAACCGGATTTATCCACTTTATCCTTTTCAAGGCCCAGCGATAAGAGTTTTTCTGGCGTTAAATTCGCAGTTTTTCGGAACACGAATACAATACTCTCTCTTTTTACGAAGTAAATGCGAGAAAGTAAAAAGGAAACAATGATCTAATTTTCCTCGCCTCATTGATGCTTTGGATTACCCAGAGCGGTGACCTAACCGCTATAGCAGTAGCTTTGACTTTGATTTTCCAGTCGTTGACATAGCTTCAAAAACTGGCTAATATTGCAACAATAATACTCCCTTACCACCTTCATTACTCCAAGACATTATTCAAGAAAAGTTGCGTGAAATATATAACATTTCCAATTACCGCGCGTTTAATTAATTTTAGTCTCCTTTTATTATTGTGGTTTCTATTTTCTCGCATACTGCTCACCACAGTATGAAGTATTATAATACTTTCGGGGTAAAAACGGCGATTATTCGACAGAACTCATATTGCCAGTCCCCGGTAACGAAAAAGTGGATTAATGTTGCTCCTGTGTGTAGTACATTACTTCCTCTGTCTAGAGATGCGACATTGCCAAAAAACATTGATGTTTCTAAACATCGTTGTTCAAAATTAAATCGGTGTTAATAGAACATCGATCCAAAACCAGCGATGATTTTAAAACTGACGAAACAAAGTCAAAAAATCACCAAGACAATTAACAAAACTTGGATTATCTGATTCGATTATTCAAAAATAATGTAGGCTTTTTTACCGTCGAAAAGTCGATTTTGCTTATATTTCATTGAATTTATGGATATCTCAAAATTTATTATAGGATTTTCTTAAGATGGACTTTTATTCATTTAAAAAATTTCGACCACGTTAAAACATGGATGTTTAAAAAATATCGACCATGTAACACCATCAATGTTTAAAAAACATTGACTTAAAATCGATGTTAAATACATTGAACGATGTCGCACCCCAACGTAGTCAGAATGTACGTTTTGCTACAGAAAAAATAGTTTGAGGCAAAACGCCTGTCTGCTCGTCTGTGTGTGTGGTCAACGATACCGCATACATCGTTTAGACGAGTTTCTCCAAAATTTTAATTCCCCAATCGATCTGAACTCGAGGCTCTGCGAGTTTGAAACTAATATTTTGATTTGGAGGGATTCTTTACATAAAGCCTCAATAATTTCAAAATTTTCTCAAAAAATGACTCCAATATTTTGCATTTAACAGTCCCCGGATAACGTAAAGAATTAAAGAAATGGCATGGGACAAATTTCCGTTGGTATCCCCCATATTTCGAAAATGGCAAAATTCAAAAAAATTTCAGTGCCTTCCTACAACTACAATAATGAAGACTTTTTCCTTAATGACATCTGTTCATATGAACAGACCTTCAAATAAGGCCATGTTCAATTTTTCAAAAATATAGGTACTTTTTTGCAAAATTTGGGCAGGCATTTTTCAAACAAACTATTTTCTCAAAAGCGGCTCCACATTTTTCATTAATTTTTGTATGTAGCAAAGATCGGCAAATAATGTGGTGCTGGTCCCATTTTCGGCGAACAACAAAAAACATTGCACAATTAGAATATTGATATCCTTTATGTTAAATGCAATCTCTTCTAAAAAATAAGTTCTTAAAAAAAGGCCATGTACATTTTTAAAAATATATTAGTAGTTTAGCGTAAATTTGCTATTTTCGAATTTCCTGCCCTCCATTTGCTATTCTCAGACGAAACCAGTTAGGAATTCGACAACGCTGCTCGTCGCGCCGCAATACGGAGGTTGGAAATTCTTGAATTCCTTTTCATTGTTGGGATCTAATATTTATTCGTATATTAAATGCAGTTTTAATAGTAGAATTTATTTTGTTATATTAGCTTTAAAAGAATTTGTTTTCGCAGCTAATGTTCTACGATCTGTAATGAATTTTACAAATAATGACAGACATGTGTTCACAATAATATTATCATTAAGTTTCGTAATATTATTATAACACAGAAATTGTGGTATAATAAGATTTCGTAACCGTTACAAAGGCGTGGAAAGTACGTGCTGTTTTAGCACCACTATTTTCTGTTTGGAGCTTTCTTTATAAAACACCTCTCATTTCATTGGAATTTTGTGTACAATCAATGTTTATTTGTATTTTAAGATTTCATGTTCGTCAATGATTTGATTTGCCGGTCCGGATGGCCGAAATCGCTAAGGCAGTAGTGGCGTAGCGATCTCGGACCGAAGGATCACGGGTTCGAGTCCCGCCTCGGGCATGGTTGTGTTGTGTTCGTCCTTTCACTCCCTTATCATAGTCATATCGTGTCATCCTCATAGTTACCATACCGTTACACGCTATAGTGGTCGCTAATGACCTAGTAGTTGATGCGACCTTAAAAAAAATAAAAAGATTTGATTTATTTAGTTACTGAACTTATTTCATTGAAAGATTCCCATTCGTAAGTAAATAATAGAATTTTTGTTAGTTTTGTAATATGTATTTTATATTATAATTTCACGTGTTTAATTTTTATAGTTGTAAACGATTATCTTTATGATTTTTTAAATTCATATTATAATGCATGATTAAATTTCTATACGTCTTATATTTAATTTTGTGGCAGAAAAAAAAAGAATATTTTATTTGCGAAAAAGTCTTAAAATTTACAAGTTACCTTTGGACATTTGTCTATAATTATTAAACAATAATTATTAATTGCTTCCTGCAAAGCATATACATGTAAATTACTACGGCAAAGAGTAGTACGATTTCCGTATGCGATAACTGCGTCACCTGTGAACGTCACTACATGGCTGTAGTTCGAAATACGACCGTGTCCCCTCCCTCATCGAGTGTTTATGTTGAATCGGAGACCTTGGTGCAGTAACGAGATAAGCCATATCAGCCAAAGCAATCCTCTCCGCAACTGTAATTGTTAATATCTTGATTTTGATCGAAGTGTGTATTATCTTGTTACGTATATCATAAATATGAACACGTATACAGTAGCAGCATAAGCCACACATTCACCAAAATCGACATTTACAAGTAGCGGGAGGCGTGCTGTAGTTAGTGTGGTTTCTCTTGTAACTGCTCCAAACCCTTCAATAATTTTGCGGTACACACGCTAGTAAAAGTTATTCGAGTACACGCTGTACAAAAATTGCACTATAACAGATAGGTTCGAGAAGAACAACGCAAGTTTGTTAAGAGAATGACCTCATGTGCTGCAGGGTTAGTGTATGTTTTCTTTTCACCAAATTGCACATCCTTGTTCATTGGGGTTTATTTCAATTATACATTTACGGTCTAATCTTTTGGTTTGACAATACCGTCGAAAATTGTCACCTCGTGTCTCATTCAAAAAGTTTCACCCGCTTTTCATTTTCTCGCGTTATTTTGTTAGAAGAAAAAGTAGGTTGTAATCGTGAGCTGGAAATCGGCGTTTTTTCGACAGAAAAACCCTTATTTTCAGACTCTGGTAAAGAAAAGTTGGATAAATCTATAGTTCATATTTCAGGGGTGTTCAACTTGCAAGAGTTAAAGGGCCAGAACTAAAACCTTTAACATGGTTGCGAGCCATATTCACACTACTTCTTCCTCCACACAGTTAATCTCGGCAGATTGCCTGGCAGCTCTGAAACGGGAGGGGGGGGGGGATGAATGGAACCATGCGCGATATCAGGCCTTACCATGCATAATGCAGAGCAATAATTTCGGGATTTACTAGAAAAAATATTCCTTAAATCTATACTTAACCAATTTTTAAATCAAGGGGGTGTTGACCCCGACAGTTCGACTTGGCTGCAAGGAACTTTCACTTTTGACTAATAACCTTTCGCGGGCCACAATGAATGGCACTGCGGTCCGCCAGTTGGACGGCCCCGTTCTGTATGCAGTTAATTACTTCTAGCATCCTCGGTCAGTGCATTTTTTACGAAGCCAGCAAGACTAAAGCGTCATGACGACATCAAAAACTTTATAGAAGGCAATATGCTCCGGAATTCGGACACCATGTTGTCCACGGAAGCCACTTTCTCCGTTGCCGAAGGGGTTAGACTCAAACTTGACCTGGTAATAAAAAGCCGGGAAGGGGTCCACGTGGTCGATGTGACTGTCCGCCACGAGGATGGATCTAGCCTTCTGCAAGCAGAGGAGGAAAAGGTGGTGAAATACCAACCAGTCATCTCCCTGGCAGCACAACTTCATGGAGTACCCAACGCCAGATTCCTGCCAGTGGTGGTTGGAACCTCTGGGGCTAAGCCAAGATTCGTAGTCCGTGCCCTCAAGACCCTGGGGATCACGTCTCGAGGCGATCGACCATCTCGTTAATGGCTCTCAAAAGCTCTACTAATCTTTACTCACAATTTGTAAATTACGATGGAGAAATTTAGCATTGCTGGTAGCAAATGCAGGAAAAAACTTCAATGTCCTGTGGGGAAGTCTAGGGAACCCATTGGACCCTAAAATGCCTAGGAATTACTCGTTATTACCACGACTTTAAGTGGGAAGTGTATGCTATTTAATGAAGCATATAGAAAATTGTGTACTCAGAATCCATGATTGTGGGTTCCTGATAACGAAAAATCGACAGATAGAAAAACGTATGTCCGTCTGACAGAACTCTAAGCCCTGCTAGTTTGTAATGGATATTCTGATTGAGGTACTTTACATAAAGCTTCAACATTTTCAAAATTTTTCTGAAAAATAGCCAATTTTGTTGTTCAACTTCGTCCTCAGCACAGAGAACGCTAAAACATGGCGTAAGTCATTTTCGTCTAAATATCTGAATTTTCGAAAATTACAAAAGTTCAAAATTTGTTCGGTGTCTTCCTACAACTGCAATGTTGGAGGTAGAATTTTTTCTCTGAATGAAATTTCTTGTTCAATGATAGATCTTAAAATAAAGTCCTGTACAATTTTTCGAAAATAGTTTACGCGTAATTCTGCGTCAAATATACGCTATTTTTGACAATTATTTTCTAAAGAAAGGCTCCATATTTTTTACTTTCTTACCATACTACGTAAATAGAAAAGAGAACGTATTGTAATCGTGCGGCAAAAATTTACCATTTTCGACAATAACTCCTATTGTTAGGCCATTGGAACGAAGTCATCATACCGTATTTATTTATATTCTCTCTACTGCTTACGCAGTTTAGAGAAAGCATGGTAATGCTGCTGGAAAAATGGCGAATTTTCGAGAGATAAACTTTTATTGCTGGGGCCTGGTAACGAAAAAGTTGATAAATTTTGTCCCTATATATAATTATTTCTTCCTCTAACACTTTATGAAGCCGGGATCCAGGTTCTGTTGTCCTTGATACCGAAAAATCGTCTGAAACGTCAGTCCATCCGTGAAGAACGCTGGCAGTTAACCAGGAGTTAACCTTGCAAGACTTCAAGGGCCACAACTAATACCTTTAATATGGTTGCGGGCCATATTTTCGTAACTCGAGCGATCCACCCATGGCTTCCCAGTATTGTTGATCTCGGCAGTTTATCCGGCTGCTCTAAAGCGAGGGAGAGGAAGAAGAGGAGGAGGAGGAGGAGGAGGAGGAGGAGGAGGAGGAGGAGGAGGAGGAGGAGGAAGAAGAAGAGGAGGAGGAAGAAGAGGAGGAGGAAGAAGAGGAGGAGGAAGAAGAGGAGGAGGAAGAAGAGGAGGAGGAAGAAGAGGAGGAGGAAGAGGAGGAGGAAGAAGAGGAGGAAGAAGAAGAGGAGGAAGAAGAAGAGGAGGAAGAAGAAGAGGAGGAAGAAGAAGAGGAGGAAGAAGAAGAGGAGGAGGAAGAAGAAGAGGAGGAGGAAGAAGAAGAGGAGGAGGAAGAAGAAGAGGAGGAGGAAGAAGAGGAGGAAGAAGAAGAAGAGGAGGAAGAAGAAGGAAGAAGAGGAGGAAGAAGAGGAAGAAGAAGGAAGAAGAAGAGGAGGAAGAAGAAGAGGAAGAAGAAGAGGAAGAAGAAGAAAAGCAGGATTTTCACTAAAATTGATTTTCCTTAATCGATCTGGCTGATGTTGAGGCCCCTTGAATTTGAAACATAATGTTGGTGGTACTTTACATCAAGCCCTTGCAACATTTTTAAAACTTTGATTACAGTTTGTTCTCGGATAGAGCAAAGGATGCTTAAAAGAATGGTGTAGGTCGCATTTTCGTTGAAATCCCTAATTTTTGACAAATTGCAAAAATTCAATATTTTTCACGGAGTTTTCCTACAAATACAATTATGACGATAATTTGTATTCTTAACGAAATGTGTTAATTAGATACATCTTCAAATACGGTGTTCAATTTTACGAAAATATGAGTATTTTTGTGCGTCCAACATAGGCAATTTTTAAATTTTAAACAGTTATTTTCTCAGAAACTGCTCCAAATTTTTCTTTGTAAAGAACTTTAAAGATAGTGGTTAAGGTCTTATTTTCGGCGCACCTTGTGTAGTTTCGAAAACTGGAAAAAAAAATTCCAAATGGTAAATTCGAATTTCGCACGTTTTGTTTAACGCTCTGGCAGTTTGCGAAACGGTAACACGTCGGTTTCAAATTATATTGGAATGGTTCTCATTGCTGCTGATCGTATGAAATTCTTACGAAAGGAAAGATTTAAGGAACGTAATAATGCATTTCCTTTATTTAAAAACTTTTGATCTCGGATTATGGCATTCAGAAATGGTTAGCTCACTTCGATGTAATCAGGGCAAGTTTGTGTGAAATATTATTCCTTCTTTTCTATGTAATGTGCTGTAAATAATGTAACCATTAAATTTATTCACGTTTGTTTCATTTGTAAAAGTTAGAAATGACCACTTCTTCTCGCTATCCAAATAAACGCAGATATGTACCACAGGTCTTCCTTTGAATTGGACGGAAGTTATGACAGAATTGTTAGTATGGCAGAAATCACAATTTCTGCCGTACTAAAAACAATTATGTATTTCAACATTACGCAACTATTTCCAATAATGCGTGAAAATACGAGCTGTAGTGGCACTGATCCATTCGTTTTCACATTTAACTCAATTAAATGACGCAATTCACAATAGATTTAATGCGTAAATAATAGTAAACGAAATCATTCTTTTCAAAATTCTATTGACTGCCTCCAAGCAGCTCTCAAATTTTATAGCCATTGGAGTGAAACCGCCTCACACGAAGTGCGGGAAATGCGAATATCCCATTTCTGATAAAATAATTGTTTAAAATTTAAAAATTGCTTATTTGACACAAATACTAATTTTTGAAAAATTGAACAAGACCTTATTTTAAGATGTTTCTGATGAACACATTTCGTTAAAAAATATCATAATTGTGCTAGTAGGAAGACGCCGAAAAAATTTGGAATTTTTGAAGTTTTCGAA
The DNA here is from genome assembly GCA_038098605.1 of Gryllus longicercus. Classification (NCBI taxonomy): domain Eukaryota; kingdom Metazoa; phylum Arthropoda; class Insecta; order Orthoptera; family Gryllidae; genus Gryllus; species Gryllus longicercus. Next base: position 111,654 of record JAZDUA010000487.1, read on the forward strand.
TTCAGGGATTTCAACGAAAATCAGACATACACCATTCTCTTAAGCTATCCGAGTTCAAAATTTAATACAAAAATTGGTGCCAAATATTTGAAAATCTTAAGAATTTCTCAGAGGCTTAATGTAAAGTACCCCCAAAAATGAATATATCGGTTTCAAATTCAAGGGGCCGCGATAGCCGTGAGCTCGATTGGAGAATATCATTTTTTCAGAAAATCGGTTGAACGGTTTAGCAGCCAAGGTTGTTCACAGTCGGACGGAACAACACACGGACGCGTCCGTCTGGACAGACATACTTTTGCAGTCAAATCAATTTTTCGGCATCAAGGACCTAAAAAAATGGATTCTGGCTACACCACGTGTTAAGAGGATGTTGTCTTGTATATTTAACAACTGGATTAATTAAGTTTTTCGTGACCGTGAGCAGTGGTGAGAAATTAAACACGAGCGGTTTTTGCGTATTTTCTGCTTGAAGTTTACGCAATTTAAAACAGATACATTTTATAAAAAAAAGGTTTCAAATATTTTCTTCCTTTTTTTTCAGCGGAAATAATGAAACACAAAGTTAGCAGAGGTCTCACTTTCGTCCAAATCGCTACATTTTCGAAAATTGCACAAGATAATAATGAGAAAAGGTATATGCCATTACAGTACCACTAGTTACTCCCTCGCATACTACGTACTTACTTAGAACAGAGAAAGTAATGCTGCGGCAAAAACTGCGATTTTTCGATAGAAAAACTCGTATTGTGGGGCCCTGATACCTGAAATGCAGATTAATCATATTTCAATATCTAGTAAATTTCCTTTTACATGTTGTGTAGGCAGGATTCACATTTTGTGGGTAATTGATACCGAAAAAATGGATGACGGCAAAACGTCAGTGAACAAGGCTGGCGGCTAAATCGTGAGAAGGGTTTCCACCAAAATTGATATTTTTAATTTTGGGGGTTCTTCATCTTTTTTAAAGTTTTCTTAAAAATGGCTCCATTTGTTTTTATTTAACTTTGTCCTCGGATAGCGTAACGGACGCTTCAAAGAATTGCGCAGGTTTCATTTTCGTCGATATCTGATGTTTCGAAAATCGCTAAAGTTCAAACGTTTTTTCGGCGTATTCATACAACTTCAATACCATGATAGTGATTTTTTCCTAATGAAATCTGTCGTTGAAAGTCGGATTTTTAAATTTCAGATACAATTTTTCACAAAAACGTATTTTCGCGTAATTTGACATTGAATATATAAAATTTAAAAAATAATGTTTCACAAATGGCTCCATTTGTTTCTTTTCTTTGTTTTAGAAAACAGTAAAACAAGCTTTTGAAATTGGCGAAGTGCTCATTTTTGGTTAACTCACTATATTTTTAAAAATCGCAAAAAAATAACATTGCTAAAACACAATACTGATGACAGAGGTATTATACTTAATCCAATCTGTTCTTTAAAATAAGATTTTCAAATAGTCATTTCTTTTTTTAAAAAATATTAGTAATTTCGTGTGGTTTTCGGTAATGCCAATTCGAATATCCCGAAATTCATTTGCTAGTAGTTCACGAGACATGAAAACGCAATACGACGCCAGTGCGGCGAAACCATAATGAAAAGATGTCCTTGTATTGTGGGCGAAACAAGTTTCCTTGAGAATTCCTTCTCATTATTGGGTGATGCTTATGGCTGCATGAAACGCAATTTCGGACTGTCGAATTTGTGTTGATGTATTATTTTAAAAAGAATTAGTTTTCGCACCTAATTCTCTACGATGTAATACGGTTAACAAGCAAACTATCGTCCGTCCGTAAAAACCGTCTAAAATATAAGATGCGTTTATACGGCCGAATTTGCGTTATTATAATATTACGAATCCTTGACTAATGCGAAAAAAAAACTCGCTATTGTAGTGCCACCAGTTATTTCAATGAAGTGCCAATGTAGTGACGTGATTCGCCTCGCAAACTGGTGCTGCGCAGAACGAGTGAAAATGGGTGTGGTCAACAGTTCACACATATCAAAGCTTCCTTTACAGGAGAATGCCCATACCCTTGGATCACATCATACCAATGCTCGAGATATCCAACAACGCAAATCGCAGAAAAGGGCGAGAAGATCGACAACACGGTGCAATAAAAAATGATACAAATTATGAAGAACTGAGGGCGCGCTGCCATAATGATTTTCGGTCGTTCTGCGCAGCAGCGCAACGTCACAAACCACGTGACGAACTTCCGCTTTCGCCGAAAATCCGAGCAAGATTTGAAAGTGTGGTGTGCTTTCCAGAGCGTCAACACACAAAAATGGGACAATAGTGTACATTGAAAAATGTAATTAATTTAGTGAAATTAAAGAGTGCATTGCTAGATGGCAGAATAAACACATTAAAAAATTAAAAGGATCTACAAATATTAAATAAATGGTAAGTTCTAGCCAGTACGACTTTACAGGCTACATCAAATGATGAGCAAATAATAAGATAAGATTGTTCCTCTTTAAGTCCTTGTTTATACCAACGAATATGGAGCTTTTACTTCGAATTTGTCAAGGTTTGCAATGTGATTTTTTAAATCTGAGATTTAAAGAAACAAGGATTTGAAGATAAAGTTGCCTACAATTCTTAGAAAGTTCCAAACCGTTATTGAATTAAGGATTCCTAGTATGCAACTTGTGAAGAAAATGGGAGGGACTTCTTATGAAGAGATGGGAAAATTTCATTCACCAAAAGGTATTGTAATCATTAACGGTTTAATTATTATTATTATTATTATTATTATTATTATTATTATTATTATTGTTGTTATCATAAGAACTTTGTGTGGTCATTATTATGTCAATGCAATTTAAACTGAGAAATATATAATTCTTCAAGCATTGGAACAATAACTGACTAGAAGAAAACCTGATAACTGATAAAAGCCAGACTGACTAGTACTCGTGTAATAAATCTAATAATGATTTTGGTTGATCCGGAGTTCATGGTGTCGTTCACTGAACCTTCGGTTCACTGATTCGGTTCACTAATCTCGTGATTCACAAGGTTATATTTTCGCGGCAACCGCGCAGTTTGAATTGTGGAGGCTTTCTTGAAAAGTGCTTTCTTATAAAAGTGAATTGGTAATTATGCGTTGGATAGACTCAAGGTTGTTTATAGTGAACGCGAGGGCCGAAGGCCCGAGCCTCGCCGTGACTTGGATCCGGGCGAGCGAAGCGAGAAAACTTGCCTTTGAAACTAAATTTGCATTACAATGCGGCGGGGACAAAGTGATTGAAGTGAACAATACAAATACAAATATGTGAGTTTTTATTATTTTATTGCGCATTCTAGAGCGTATAAAAAAGTGTTAAGTAGATAAGATGCTTTTTTTGGTAATTAAATTTTGGCTTTGAGTAGTAATGATAGTTTAAGTAGCATGTGAGTGTTGAATAGAAATTATAATTCTTGCGATAACATAGTGACCATTAGAACATGCGAACAATAAACAAGGATTCAGTTCAGTGAGTCGATTCCCCTCTAGTGAACCGGTTCAGTGAACGACACCATCAACTCCGGATATACCAATGATTTTAAGATGAATTGTAATAATCACAGATTAACTGTTGTTCTTCACCAAAAGTATAGATATTAGCTCTTAACTTTTTTCAGAAATATTATTTTTCTGTCATAAGGATTGTGAAAAATATATCTTTTATCAACACAATTGTACTATTTGAAGTAACAGTACCAACACAATATATATAACAAAATTGTAAAGATATAATCTATCAACAAGCATCATTAACTATCCCATCCAGCACTCTTGTTTGTGACTCCCCACTGGAAATGTTGCTGGCAACAAACATTTGCTACCTGCGTAAGTCCTAAAATAGATTACATAATTCAAAAGCTATGAAAGCCCATTTTAACAATCTTTTTCAGAGCATAGAAAAATTTATATGCATTATTTGCATGTTACATTGACTAAATTCACATAATATTTACTCATAATAATCTGTTGTTTTTGTTTTATACAGGTTTCCTCCCTGTTTGTACAAATCATCTCCATTAGCTGTATGCTTTTAAGTGTTGTTTTCTCTATCCACAAAACTTGGTCAAATTTGTTTGTATTCTTTGGAATTCAAATAATTCAACATATTTACTAACATCTGAACCAGTTAATGCATAGTAGTCAAATTACAAAATACTATTTATACATATAAAACATGCAAAAATATTTCTATATCAATACAATTACACAATTTTAGTCACAATATAAAACAATACCACACACCTAATAAGCATAAGGTGGGGTGGAGTTTGAGAGAATAAAGGTCTGAACAACAGGTCAAATATTTTCAGAATTAAAAGCTAAAAGGATAAGCACATTAAAATCAAACTTTTTTTTTATTTTCTGGTTCCATTCTATTGAATGAAAACAGAATTAAAAAGAAGAAATGAGAAGAAATTGTTTAGGGCAACTTACAGAGATCTTTTGCCAAATCCAACGGCAAATTGAACATCTTTCAGGTAGGAAAAACATGAGTATTTGTGCAATTCACTGAAAATGTCATTACTAGAACTTTCAACATTAAGTAAATGGACAATTGATATGATACAAATGGATACTAAATGGGGTTACGGTAGAAAAACACAGAAAAAAAATCTCTTGAATGCAAATGTTATGTATCATTCAACATAATGAACATTTGGAACAAAATCTACACTGATGTAAAGTTACCAAAAAATATGATCTCCACAATGCTTATAAAGTAGTTATATGATATTTTTAAATGCTAGAAGCAACCTAATTTAAACAATTTTGATACTCTAATAGTAAGTAATAAGAGAACTCCATACAGTCGGATATACTATAGTTTTTTCAATTACCAGAAACAAAGGGATCAAAAACTTTTCTCTAAATACCCAACCCCAAACAAACAATTGAAAGTTTATGAATTTGCAGTTGCCCCTCATCTTTTATATTCAGAATTTTCATTTTTTTAATGGCATCTTTACAGGTGACTTTTTACATTAGTCAGCAATAAATTTTACCAAGAGTAACTCTTTCATTTGAAAAATGTAAAGAATTTGGCAATCAGTTGTATTTTTGGAAATAATTTAAATGAAGATAAGCTGGAGAATTTATTTTCATTTCTTAGAATATCATCTGGAAAGTACAACATTCCAGTGCTCCTGATTTTCAACAAAAATTTAAAAGTATATTTTAGGAAAACATTTATTAGATTTCTAGTTAAGTGAATGTCGAGCAAAGTACAAATATTTCTATTCTACCATAACCATTCTTTGACAAGGGGAACCCACCTGACACAGGCCAAATAACTGTAGATTGTCCGTTTCAAAAAAGAGGATAGAAGTTTTAACAGACTATGTGAAAAGATTTTGAAGACTAGGGCATCCAATGCTAATGTTAAAATTATAGATCTCTCTGAGAACATAACACTGAAGAAACTGAATTGAGAAAACTACAGAGACTCAAAAGAGAAAAAGACTGAGCTAACTTAAAAGGCAGAAATTGCAGAAACCTTTTTTTTGGTATCGTTATAATCATCCTGGTGTTTTGCACCAAAATACAACAAGCAATAAAATGTCTTTTCTCTTCAAAATAGAAGTAGAAATAAAAAGGAAAAATAGTTACTTCTTTTGCAAATTTTTTGACATTCACAGCAACAAAGTAGTAAGTATAGATTGCACTGTAATAGAGCAGAATCTACATTAGTAAATAATATACTATTTCTAACACTTTCATTTCAAGCTACAACCAACAATGAAAGCAGTTTAAATACTTAAATATAAGAAAGCAGTATTTGCACATTGCTACCTCATTCATGTTCTTGGTTCACTCTAGTAAGAAGTCGTTATTTTTTGTGAATTTTAAAACAAATTGTATTTTACTAGAAACAAATCCTCAAGAAATGTTGTGGGCTTTACATGACAGGTAAGAACTAAATATGCCATTCATATTTTGGAAACAATCCAAAATGTTAATAGATTAACATATGGAGCTCTACTGAGTGTGCAAACAAAATCATACTTGCCAAGTTTTAAAATTGTATATTAAATCGATATTGTACTTTTTACAGAATTTACAAAAGGGAAGAATATGAATAAGATATTGGGACTTTACACACACAGAAGCACTGAATATGGATATAATTTTTCACGCTGAAGTTCCAACCATGAAATTTATTTAAGAGACATTTTGAAAATATCACGGAAAGATCTACAACTTCAGTACCTTAGATAGTACCTCTGTGCAGTTTACATGTTAAAATAAAATGAATACAAAAGTATGGAATATTTTAGATTTTCAAACTTTGTGTTCAGTTGCTAAGTGGAACTAAAAGCTTTGCAATCCTGAGAAAATTCTCGTTACTAAAATCCTGCAACTTAAGGCAACATAACCTGCAGTACAAAACAGACGGAATGAAATGAATATACGGCACACAATGTTTATGCTGCTAAATAGATAATCTCCTTCTCAGTACCAATTCAGCATACACAACCACACAGAATTCTAAAGAAACCAAAGCAAAACCAAAAACTTCACTCCACAAATGCGTGAGAACTAAAGATTATTCCAAGAAATGAATGTGAATAAAAGTGAAGTATTTGACAATAAAATAACTATTATTGAACCCTCTTGTCAGATAATTAATATTAGCATTACAGTATTAATGGTGTATTTTTTTGTCATTTAATCCACTTTGTACTAGACTGTGTTTCTTCTCTCAAATGTTGCAATTGAACTATTAAAATACAGAAAGTAAAGCTAAAGTTCACATACGTGTTGTAAAAAGGTAATATCAGTTTAATTCAATAATGTTAAAAAGAAACCTGATGCCAGAAATATATTTTCCCCTTCTTCTTTCATGATCAATATATTAATTTGAAAGTGATCCATAAATTACAAAGTAATAAGAAATTTCTTAAATTTTACATCTCTCTTTTTTTTAAGTTTATGTAGTTCCTGCCTTTTACTTCAGCAATGTCAGAAATTGTTTTGAGATAGAGATGCATACAATTTAGCAGTAATGGAAAAGATGTCATGTGTTGTTCTTTGAGATGCTAATGAGATTGCAAATTTGCCTTCCAAATTTCTAAAAAATGATCAAGTCACAAAGTAGTCTTTGGACTGGAAAGACTGGAAAAGTATTGCCAAATAAGGCAACTCAACATGCCCAAAAATGAATAATGAGCAAGTACAAGGTGTAAATGGAATGTAAAGGAATGATGTAACCTAGTACACATGAGATTTTTTGAGTACAGAATATGAGTTTTCCATTTCAAATACACATAGATTCAAATTTCACTAAGAGATTTTGCCATCACAAGGATTAGAAGGAATCTGACCCCTATTATGCAGGTGGGACAACTTTGGCGGTGAAGAGGCTTGGAGCATCGGATTATTTCCTTTCATTTAGATATTAATATAAAGGTACTATACATTAGAAAGTATATGTTTTCTAAAAACATTCTAACTGCAAGAATACTCGTCTTTAAATCTTGAAAATAATCAGGAAGGTTGATAACATTTTTTCTTCATAAAACATTTAAAGAAGACAACACAAAATGCAATGAAATTTAAAAAAATAATATATTTATATTACTAGAGAAGAAAATTCTCATATGTTATAGTAAGTCCAGCATATCCAGTAAAAGATATGCAGCATTTTAGGCGTTTCTAGATTGTCGGCAGACGTAAATCAGAAGGACCGTCATTTTTTGGAGAAGCAACGATCTTTAATTACATAAAGTTTGATACGTTTTAAATATCCGTTAGTACAATTTTTAATACGATTACGGTAATTGTGTGAGTTGGTACAATTATAATTCCCTCCTAACATGTGACGTCACTGGCGCAGGAAGCTTGTCCTGAAGAAACCGAGGAAGTAGCTCAAGAGCTTATCTGCGATATTATACGATAAAAATTAATGTAGGTGATCACACACGTAATACCACAAAACTAAGTTTAAAACCATCTACAGTCTCAATGCGGTAATTTTACATATTCTGTAGGAAACGATATTCGAAATGACAACTCCGTTTTTATTTATCGAGTTATTCGAAGAGCACAAAATCACAGTTTCATGCGACAATAGAATTGTCAAAGCAACTGTCTACATTACACAGAAGATAGCTTAATTCACGAACAAGTCCCTCCACCATGGTTAACAATAATGTTATTGAGGTTTTTGCGTATTAATTATTTTCATATGTAATGAGAAAGCTTTCAATATAATTACAATTAGGATAGATGTTCCTTGTGTGATGACAAATATATTGGCTTCATGTAGTCAAATACAAGTTGTCCGTTAATTCATTTTCAACTCGCAAGAAAAATACATTTACGTACTATCAATAGTTGATACATACAACAAAACGTTTCAAGAAATAGTATTACAATTTACTTACATGCATTGAACGATTCACTACATCGAAAAGATGTTTGTACGGATATGGTATAACGCTTCGACCAAAAAGGATAAATTTAATCGCACAATCCATCATTCGATGACAATCCTCTGGTTTATAAATGCCGGGAACTTTCACAACAATCTTTTCACCCGGCTTATGCCGCCTGCTAGAGGCTGCACTCATAGCAAATATCACTTAACACTAACACGTAAATAATTTCGTAACTTTTCTATCACGTCTGTCCCGAAAACTTAAAAATGCGAGGCGTATTCACCAGAGAAACAAATGTTACTTGTCGTTTGTTTACATTTGCCTGCTTGATGCCCTGACTGATGCCTAAAACGACAACGTATGGAAAACGAGTTGAATTTGGTTAACCAGAGAATATTACAGGTTTGAACTGTTTATTGCAAGGAGATTGGAATATACATTTTCTAACCTCTTTGGTTTCCAAAGGTCTTCGAACCAAGAAACGCGAGGAACAGGTCTCTGGAACAGGTTGGTGAAGGGGGGCATGGGGCTCTAGCGCATCGCCTCGAAGCGTTTCAGCCAATGAGCTTCCAAAAGCAGTTTGCGTCACAATATTAGCGGGAATTTTAAATGCAGCCAGATACCAAAATCATCACTTCGACACAGAACATTGAAACAGATTTGTGAAGCATTTATTTTAAATATTGCATCTTGTACACATTCATCGTATTATTTTTGGTTGGTTACCGTTCAAAATTGTCATTTTGTACCACTTTCAAAATGTTTCTCAACACTACTCGCTCTCCATGCAACATGGCGGTCAGCGTCTGGTCTAGCTTTTCAAGCTCTAGCGAAGTGCCCGAGCTTCGAGGTTCACTCTTTTGCAGTGAGATGTTCTTTTTTATATAAAATTAATTGTATTTTCATGACAACCAAGTTGTATTTGATAGTGAATTGGGACAAATAGGGCCAAGAGAGACAGTAGGCCTTACTGTTTTCAAAAATCAGGAATGTAAAATTATAATGTGAAATATTGTAAAAAATTCGACCAAATCAACAAGAAATCTTGTATAGAATGTTGTTTTAAAAGATAACGATAAAAATGTGAACGATCAGGCAACAGTGGCTAGTCTCGTTAACCAATACTTTTCGAGAATTGCTGCCGATCTCACTAAGGGTCTTCAGCCACAAAATACAGCGTCAGATGTTTCCCCAAAAATTTCAGGCAGATGTTTGTTTCCGAAACTTCTTTCCATTACATTCTCAAAATAATCGGTAGACTAAAAAATAAATATTCGGCCAGTTTACACGAATTTCCGGATTGTTTGTTAAAGGTTTGCGCGCCCGCCATTATACACCCGTTAACTCACATATTTAATGTATCCTTATGCACAGGAATGTTTCTAGGTATTTTGAAAAGAGCTAAGATTAAGCCGCTTTTCAAAAAAGGCAATAAAAATGAAATTCAAAATTATCGGCCAATTTCTTTTTTGTCGTTTTTTTCCAAAATATTAGAGAGACATTTCTACGTACGAAAGGAAACATTTCTTAGTAAACACGATGCGTTTTCAGATTGCCAACATGGGTTTCGAAAATCAAAATCTACGGAAACAGCCATATTTCCTTTTCTTAAAGATGTCACCTCATCCATGGATCAAAACGAAGCACCTATTGGAATATTTTTAGATATTTCAAAAAGCTTTTGACGTTATTGATCATAACATTTTAATCTCAAAATTACCTTCGTATGGAATTCGTGATGTTGCTCTAGATTGGTTATGTTCGTTTACAACGATCGTTAAACAACGATCTCAAAGAGTAGCAATACCTAACTGGAATAATGGAACATTATGTAGAAACCATTTGATTCTTTGCCAATTGCATGTGGAGTTCCGCAGGGATCGATTTTAGGCCCCATTCTCTTCCTACTATACGTAAACGATATGCCCTCGACGATTAGAAACGGAAGAACAGTTCTCTTTGCGGACGATACGAATATTCTTTGCAATAAAGAAACCGTAAATAGTACAATATCAGATATTGCAAATTGGTTTCGTAATAACAAATTAATAGTAAGTGAAAAGAAAACGGTTTCAATGCAGTTTTCAATTTCAAATAAACAGCTCTGTACTTCATTGAAAATGAACGGACTGACTGATGTTAAGGTAACAAAATTTTTAGGTCTTTCAAATCAGTCAAACCTTAAATGGAACGTCCATTTAAATGAATTGAACACTACATTAAGTTCTTTATGCCACGCTTTATGAATTCTTTCAAATTCAGTCAGCCTCCAGACTGCTCGTGTTGTATATTTCGCGAATGTTCATTCCCGCCTGAGATATGGCATAATATTCTGGAGAAATTCATCTTAAGCTCCCAGACTTTAGATTACAAAAAATATACGCAAATCCCACCCACGTGATTCTTGTAAGCCTTTCTTTATCAATCTAGGTATTTTACCATTACCTTGTCTCTTGATGTATGAATCACTGATTTTTGTCAAAAATGACACTTAAGGGCGGGAATATATTTTCAGCAAACGCCGTTGTCTATAACTACAAGACTCAACGCAGTAATCATATTTATCAGGTAACAGTATCAACAGCTCACTACAAAACTTTCACATACAATACACGTATATTATTTTACAAAACCTTACCAGATGACATTAAAAGATTAAATTCGATACAAAAGTTTAAGTCCCAAGTAAAATATTTTCTGCTGCACAACTGTTTCTATACAGTTAGAGACTATACCGTGCATCCAAAAGGAAAGTAATATTAATTTTAACAATGACATTTAATGTATTATGTACTATTTGGATTGTATAATTCTAAAGAACATGTAACAGGTATTGTACTTCAGCTTCTGGGTCAATTTCCCTCACCTCGATCAGGGTTTTGTCCAGTTTCCCTGAACCTTGAGAAAATGCTGAGATGGCCGCTTGTTTTGCTTCTGGACATAAATGTAACTTCAAATTAACTTCTCCCCATAGCACGTCACACACAGTTTTGAACTGTTTTTGACATAAATAAATAAGTAAATAAATAGCACCTCCGGAATAAAGAGATCAAAAGTAGATTTCTGCTTTGAAGAAAGAAAAGTTAGATGGTTATCAAGTCAAAAGTAGGGTTGAGGTTCCGAAAATCTTCATAATTTGCAATTCACACGTCTAAACATTTTCCTGTCATTCTCAGATGTTTCACGTGAAAGCGTATGCAGATTTTCCACATTTTTGCAATAATATAAACAACCCACTATAGGACAGAGCTATCAATAAATAAGTTGTCATTTACTTGCATTGTCTGAACGTGTTATACAAACACAGCATTATAATATGTATGAGTCACTAAAATCCGGCGCGGATCGACGAGGAGGAGGAGGGGTGAGTGCGATTTCGCCCTCTCAAAATTTTTCAGTAACTATTAATTTTAACTTCTCACGGGACTTTCAAGTAAACAATGGTGCTAAAACAGCACGTACTTTCTCGCCCGTATTTTCACTCAATTACTCAAATTTTCGAAAAATTGTACATGACCTCATTTCAAAATATATCTTTAAGGAACAGATTCCATTAAGAGAAAAATCTCTAACTTTAATATTTTTGTTGTAGGAAGACTACGAAAAAAATTTGAAGTTTTGCAATTTTCCAAAACTGAGGGTTTTCAACGAACATCAGTCCCGCACCATTCTCTTAAAGGTCCTTCACAGTATCTAACAAAAAAATTATCAAAAGCTATGGAGCCATTTTCTTTGAAAATTTGAAACAATTAAAATGTCCCACGTGCTTAATGTAAAGTACCATCAAAATTAAAATATCGGTTTTAAGTTCCAGGGGCCTCGACATCAGCCAGATCGATTGAAGAATATCAATTTTGGAGAAAATCAGCTCAACGATTTAGTCGCTAGCATTGTTCACAGAGGGAAAGACAGACGTTTTGCAGTCATTCGATTTTCCTGTATGAAGGACCTAGAAATGGATCCTTGCTACGCCACGTGTTGGAGGATTTAAAAAAATAATTACTGGATTTATCCACTTTTTCGTTGCCAGGGCCTTGAAATAAGTGTTTTTCTGCTGACAATTCGCAGTTTTTTCGCACAGCATTACATAGCCTTCCCTCTATTCCATAAAAATAATCGGATAATCATTAAAACGAATAAAATCATATCGCAACATGAGCTCAGTTTAGTCTGCGTGATTCTACATAATATGTAATGCGACACATTCGACCAAAACATTTTGTATAAAAAATATCATTTACAGGTCACACTCGACTCACAGTCGGGTTTTATAGTATCCCTAGAATGGGGGAAATATAGGTAATTCAAAAAGGAAGAACAGAGTTCAAATATCTACCACCAACGAATGACAATAGATAGAGATACATACAACACATCATTGGATAGGGGAAACCCATAGTTTTATTTTGCATATTCAACATGAGCACCATTTGTTGCGCGACAAATCTCGAATCGAGGATCCATTTCTTGCCACGCACGAATGGTTGCTGGTTATAGATAGTTGGTAGTTGCTGGTTATGGTATTTGCTGGTTATAGACTTCACTGCTGTAACAATATGATCTCGAAGATCTTGAAGAGTGACAGGATTAGGTGGTACATACACCTAGTGTTTTTGACCCCGTAGATAAAATTCGCACAGCGTCAGGTCTGGTGACTTGAGAGGCCACTTACGATGAACAGGATCATGTTCTCCACTTCTTCGAATCCATCGTCCTCGAAGTGTGCCGTTCAGATACCGCCGGACTTCGAAGTGAATGTGTGGTGGATCGCCGATTTGTACGAAAATAACATCATCCTGATCTTCTTGGATTTGTGGAAACAACCAATTCTGTAGCATTTCTAGATACGCAATTCCAGTAACAGTTCTCTTAATAAAAAAAGTCCATTAACTTTCTTGATACTAATCAACGAGCTAGAGTATACTACATAGAGTGGCTGAAGCGTCTCCATTGCAGCAAATTGAAATTATGTTTTTTGCAGTCAAAGCAGCGCCCTCCGCAGGAACAGAGTATTCTAGCAATTCCATTTGGCGCTGGTTACGGCCGTGTAAGCGTGGGCCGCGCGTTATATAAATCCTCTTACTCTGTGTTCCACAACCAAAAACCAATAATTTAAAAACGGAATGGCAGTATGTTAGGCGAACGAATTGAGAAACTTTAAGTACACGCTGCTTCCTGCATCGATTATTGTCATAAGAATGGAAGCTGTTAAAATGTTCTTGTAGTTAGCATAAAGCCAGGAAGTGAATATTATTGCAATAAGAAGCAAACAAACAGATCACAATTAAGGCGGCTAATTGATATATTTGTGTTTTGATGACTTCTATTTTTACACTTATATGCCAAACATACTAAAGGCATTGCGAATATTATTATTCTAAACTCTAATTTAATTTAAATAAAGATAAACGAAAAGACAACAACATAGAAATAAGAACTGATACAAAAAAACATGCCATCTGGCACCTCTCTTTTTTACTGCAAAAAAAAAACAACATGGCGTCGAGCGTCGATCAAGACCACTGAAATCATAGGGCCAGCCACTCTCTGTAGTTTATTCTACATCTTTGATACTAATGTTGCAAAACACATTCAGTTTTGACAATCTCTTTCATGTTCGATGACAATGCTGGGGTTTTCTATCTCCCAATTCTGACATTGCGGCGATTCACTTTACCAGAGATATGAAATATTGATTCAATGGAAAAATAGTCTTTCAGAAAAAGTGTCATTTTCCATATCTTGCAGCATAGCAATGCAAAATTCTGATCTTTTCCCATTATCTCGAGGATGCAATGTCTGAAGTAATTGCAACTTATACGGCTTCTGACGCAGACATTTTTCAAGCACACGCCATGCCGTCGGTTGCGGAATTCGAAGTTCTCTGCTTCCTCTAGTAAATTTTGTAGGGATACATACGTAAGCCGATCGGATGCGCTCAACATTCTCATCTAACGTGCGAGGGCGACCAGTGCATTTCCCTTTGCATATTAAGCCATCTTATACAAATTTCTTGTGCCATCTTACCTTACCGTCAAATACCTTAATCTGTTTATGATGGCGGCTCTTTGTTTAACATTTCACGAAGTGCACGCTGGACCAAAACAGTGCATTCACTCTTTCCATACCGCAGCACACAAAACGACTTTTCGCGTGGCTTCGCCATTTTCTTATAAACAAACTCCAGCGCCACTGTAGGCATTGAATGCAATTAAAAGGTAAAAGCTTAAAACGTGGAAGTTTTCTCTATCCAGTGATGTGTCGTATGTGTCTCAGTGCATTGCTGTTCTTTGGTGTCGGATATGTGAAATCTGCTCTTTCGTTTTGAATCACTCTGTATAACAACGAATCGGCGGATTTTGATGACCAAAAATATCGCCAAAATGATCAATAAAATGTTCTTAAAATGTTTTTAAAATGCCCTAAAAGCAAAGAAAAGTGACGTAACATTTTTTATCCAAACAAATTCAGATGCGTAACTCAAGCTGTTGGATGTTACTGATGTAATCGCAGTTGCTAATTGAGTGGGGGTGGCGCACCCCCTACAAAAGAGGTCTAGAGAAAAAATAAAATGATAAAAGTGCAGAAAACGCCACGTATGCATGCTTCTGATTTATTTTTATTTATTTATTTACGCCAAAACATTTAAAAAATGTGTGTTGTGCTATGGGGAGAAGTTAATTTGAGGTTACATTTCCAAGCTTTTCATTGTATTTCAGATTTGTCTCTTGGATTTCAGAAAGTTAAAATTGTATTTCAGATTAATCAGTTTGCAGAATACATTAGTTGTATTTAAGATTTGTCAATTGAATTTTAGAAATCTTCCTGTAGCTCAAAATATCTGAAAAGTTGCATTTGCAATTTTAAAAAATTCGAAGATTTTCATTTACATTAATTCAAGATCTAGGTTTATATATTTCTTGCTTTTTGAACTTCTTCAGAGAGTAGTCCAATACGAAGAAGGCAAATTTCAATTTTATCCCTATTGAGTAGAATCGTATGGAGATTTACGGGCATGCGATAACAGTAGTAATGTTGGAGATGTAAATCTCGAGTGTCATTAATAGTTTTCAAAATTATTCAAGTTTATTTTTTCACCACTGTTAGGCAGCAGACATTCAAGTTAGATAGTTTCTAATCAACAGGCAAAACGCATTATTGTGTCCAGATTTATTCCAGTTATTTTTTAAGATTTCTCGGGGCTTCTGAAGAAACTTGAAAACTGTATTTCCATAATTAATAATGACAGTTTAGGTTTTAGGGTTATCAACAACCCTAATGCCTGTGTGAATTTTTCGTGGATTATTCTTTCTTTGAGAAACTTTTTTTTCTTTTTTATCTCCTCCTCTAACGTGACGTCTCTGCATTTCCAATCGAAATGAAATGTGAAATAGTCATTAAAATAGCCTTATTCACAAGTGAAGAGGAGATAGTCCTAAGGAGAGATATTTTTCCTTCACTTCTTTTTGTACAGAGCTTCAATATTGTTTATGTCGCTCCGCACAGGTAGCAAGTCTGGGTAGAAGAACACAAAGAAACGGCATTGCAGACTTTGCCGTCCACCATGTAAGAGATCATTTTTTTGTATTGGAAATTTATGAATCCAGAAATTTTACAGTGGTAGGAGTTAATAACCCTGACTGGTGTTCTATTTTGCTCATCTCAATGTTTGTTACACTTGACGTTTCTTTTGCAAATATAATTTTTTTACAGCGACAGTGCTTATTTGATGATCATGTAGAATTTTTCCAAATGAAACTTCGCTCTTTAACACATTTCAAACACACTAAAAAATCGTCTATGTGATTTTGTTCTGTATACGTTTGTGGTACTTTTTTCGATCTGATCCGTCGCAACCCCATTTTCTAATAATTTTAAATACACTGTTAGCTTGGAGTTTAAATTTATTTTTACATTTTTAATTTGACACAAACGACGAATTGTGTGGCTAACAGGAAGTCTTTAGAGGCATTTCAGAAGATATTTCTATCACTTTCACAGTTTCTGGATAGTACATCATTTTTGCCTCTTTAACTCTGTAGTAAAGTGGATGTAATTTACAATTTGGTTTTTCAGGTTGTTCTAGTATTCGTAAATATTGTCAAGAAGACAAATTCGTACTAACCATTAATGCGAGGGCTTATTTTCGTGAGAGTCAAGATGGTTCTTGATGCAACAATGACTCCGTTAGGAGAAGCAGTTCTTTCACTATTTTCTCAGAATATATTTTCCCTTCTTTTCTTCATTTTATTTCAGTAGCTGATCCCAATTCTTGAGTTGGCAAGTTTAACAGCTGTTTTACTTTCTGCTTTTTAGCTTTAGAACCACACAAACTAAAAGGCTTAATTTGAGATCAAATCCTGTACTATCTTCCATTTATTTGGAAATGCTTGGTGAAATATTAAAGGAACTTAACAAAAAATTAATGACTTCCTGAAGCTACAAGCCAGCCCTTTTCTATTAAGCGCTGCTTAGGCCTCGCACATTTTTTCCGTCTTTTGATAATGAACGGAGAAAAACTGCTAATTTGAGCTTTTAACGGACTTATTGAAGTGTCAATAATAGTTTGTTCACTTAATTCGTGTAAAACATCATACCTTGCATCTGTGGAGGCATTACCAAACCTGAAATAACGTTCTCCGAGAAACTGAGCGATCCACTAAAAAAACTCTATTGAGTGTTTAGGAATGCACAGCAAATATTTTATGGTAGTGAAAAGAACAAGGTTTAATGCCTTTACAATTATAAATGTCAATCATGGTAAATTCTGAATTAAAACCTTAGACAGATTTGTAAAAAGGCGTGAAAACAATGTTAAAGTTACTTTTTCAGAACACCCCACGAGCAATCAAGAGCACTTTTTGCTTATTTTTAGACACTACTAAAAAGCAACTAGTGATTTTACAAAAGTACATACTTTCTCGCAATATTTCTAACTGCTCCGCTACATTATACTACTATATAAACCTGCAAAAGTGTTTCAACCAACAAAAGTTTTTTTTCGCTCTGAGATCCGAACTCAGATTCTCAGAGTTATTATACCACTACACCACAGAAGCGCCGTATGGCATGAATCGGGCTGCGCCTAAAAACGTTAATTTTCGCTGAATGTAAACTATGACAATTTGAGATTTTAATTGACAGACTCAAAAATGTTGTTACGTTAACATAAGTCAATTGCACTTTGTAAATTTTTAATCGTTTCTTATTTTGTTAATAGGACATTAATTTAAAACATCCCATATTGTATTATTTCCTTTTTATTTATTGCAAAGAATTTCGTATCATCAACGAAGTGAACTGTACTTCTGTTTTGAATAAACGAGCGCATATCGTTTAAAAATAGTAGGAAGAAAATAGGCCCTAAAATCGAACCCTGTGGGACACGTAAGTAATTGGCAACGAATCACAAATGTGAGTAAATATTGTCAATTCCAGAATTTTACTTTTAATAAACAGTGTACATATACATATTGTGATAACTACCCCGCGTGTCATATTTCTGACGGCGGTTTTTAGTTAAACCCCGATTTGTGAGTTCGATACCCCCTTTTATTTACATATTCGCACACACACACATTTGTGTCCATGCTCATACCTTTGTATGAGTTGCCCAGCTGCTCGTTCCTCGGTGAAGCACGTCGTTGAATGTTTTTATAGGTGATTTGGCAATTGCTAATATCTTATTTGACTGATCATTAGACATGTTTTGCGGAAATATTATAAATATGATGATGTGAAAAATGATGTGAAATACTTGTTATGCCGCGATGCCATTACATACCGTTATGCCATTTACTTTTAGAAATTTTGATACAATTGGGGGCCGCAAATCGCATTGCGCACACAACTATAACTACTATTAACACTACTTTTTCAATAATAATAATAGTGCACCTGCTTTTAAGCTTTCAGTCTCTTGCTCAATTTCAGTTCACAGAATAATAATAGTTCTCTTACATACCGGTCGCAAAGGTCGCAAACCGCCCTACCGCTCCGCTCTACGACTTCCGCGTTTCCGTCTCGTTCCAAGTGTACATGCAGCCCTGTTAAGCACCACGCGTTTAATGTGCGTGTGCGTGACTATGCTACGCCGATAGGCGATTAAACAACAGTCACCTAATTGTCTTTAATTCTCTGATGTAAGATTGCTTGCAACCACACGATGCCGTTTTGCATGACATTTACGGCATTTCGAGTCTTGGCGTAAATGAGCTGCTTCGAAAGTTCAAGACCATTGTTGACGTCTGGAGTCCGTAATGGCACGCAAGTTCAGCTCAATGTGCGTTCGTCGAAGTCCAACTTGGACTGCCGAGCACTAATGAACTTTCCTGAAACTCGATTCCGAATACTAAGGGCCCCTTCCCACGTCGCGACGGCGGTGCGCTTCCGAGCAGCGCAGCTCGTAGCAGTGCATTGGTTTGAATGGAGACCTTCCCACGTGCAGCGGGCGTGCGCTGCTACGCCAAGCGTCGCCGGACTCTCGCCACGCGAAACGGAGGAGGGGGTATGCGCCACCGCTAGCAGAATGCAGCTTTAAATCGTACCCTTTCCACTGTGCCGCCGGTGGCTGCGTTTTACCTGCTGCGGTCCCTTTGTTCGTCGTCACCGGAGGGTCGGCGAAACATACCCCTGCAGAACCCACCCCCTTCCATGGCAGGCGGCGGTGCGGCCGTGGCTGCCGCGGTGGCGGAGTCGGAAGGGCTCTGCTGCTTGAAGGAAGCGCGGCGCCGTGGCGACGTGGGAAGGCGCCCTAAGACTGCCTCTCTACGAAATCTATTTCCGAATGCCGTTTCCGCTTGAAGACCTCCCCACCTCGGCTCGAGCCCCCTCTCGAGTTATCGTGGCATATCCCGCCCTTACTCCGATTATCCAATGATCGTGTAGAATTTCTGTAGAGTAGATCGTGTAGAAGCTGCTAAGATAAAGGCTAATATGGGAAGAACACAAAACAAAAGGACCCCGTGGATCACTAAAGAATTAAAGGAAGCAGCATACCGGAAGATAGTTCAAGATACGGGAAGCCTATATCAAGTACAAGCAATATGGGTCTACACAATTATATCAAGAATACAAAACCATTTGGGACGAAGCAAATTCAAAAGTTAGAGAAATAAAGAGAACATATTGGGCCTCTTTCTCTGCAAGATTAGATCATGACTTTTATGGACTTCAGAAGCAAATGTGAAAGTTCATTAGGAGCATGAGAGTAGAAGCTAATGAATATATAAGAACTAAGTACACTACCTATCCAAATATGGGTGGAGCATTTTGAAGAGTAATTCCATGACGAAATTGGATATGTAATAGACCTTGCAGAAACAGGAAACGTGAATACAGAATGCACAATATCAGACGAACAGGTGAACGAGTTAATTAAGAAATTGAAAATGGTAAATCACCTGGGGATGATGGTGTATACAATGAGCTCCCAAAGTGTGGTGGAGACACATTAACTGAAGAAATAACTAAATGAATGAAGATCTTGCACCATCGTAAGATACCCAAGGGTTAAAGCAAGCACCCTTATAACGTTGTTCAAGAAGGGAGACCAACTTAACCCCGATAATTACAGAAGAATAAATCTCCAAATTTATAAATATCCATACTCAAACTATTTACGTGACATTTAGCGAACGAGCTATACCGTATGATAGAGTGGGAAGATCATCAACAGGGATACAGAAGAGGGAGATTTTGAGTCCTTTACTATTTAATATAGTAATGAATAAAATAATCAATCAGCTTAAAAAAAAGATACAGAATGGGGAAATATAACATTAACGTAATTTGTTATGCGGACGTTGCAGTATTGGTAGCTGAAACTGAAGATGACCTACAACGGCTTTTCTATGAATTTATTAAAATCTGCTGAAACTATAATTTGACGATCTCTATCCAAAAAACTAAAAGTATGACAGTAGCTAAAGATTCTATTCGATGTAAGCTTGTGGTCAATGATAAACTAAAAGAACAAGTGTTAGAAACAAAATACTTGAGGATAGTGATCACAAGCTCAGAACAGATGAATAAGGAGGTAAAACAACAAGTCATGAATGGAAACAGAATTTCCTCTGCTTAAATTACTCAGTGTGGTACAACAAATATTCGCGACAAGACTCAAAAGTAAGAATATACTATTTGGATAGGGAAAGAAATGAAAACATTAGAACAACCTGTGGAATCAGTTCTATTTCCGAATGGATAATATCACGTATGAGAGAATGGGATCCACGCATTGATAGAATGAATGAAGATAGAATTGTAAGGGTCTCGAGAGATACTAGATCTTTGGAAACAAAATATCCCGGAAGGCCGAGGCGACGATGGCACAAAAGTTTTTAAATCCACGGAATAGAACAGGCCTACTAAGAAGAAGAAGAAGAAGAAGAAGAAGAAGAAGAAGAAGAAGAAGAAGAAGAAGAAGAAGAAGAAGAAGAACAAGGAGAAAATAATTGCCCTCAATATAAAAGTTGTGAATTCGAAAAATGTTAAGTTCATTACGAGATAACCAATACTTTGTAAATTAAGGAATATTTATTTGATTTAAATCGCTCTGTAGAGCAGCCTCCAAAAACTCATTTCAGTCAGTTTTATTTCATAGAGATTGATCGTTACGCCGCAGTATGTGAATCTTTGGTAAGTACCTAAGCGGATGTTTTTCTGCTGCATCTGAGTGTAGTTACTATGTAATATCAACTCCATTTTTACTCCGAGTGCGTGGTCGAAGGTGGTGACGTGCCCTAGCAATGACAGTGTGTGAGGAAGTTGAGTCCTTTGTGGGGAAATGAAGAGAACTTTTTTCTGGGAATGGGAGAATCGGGAGTAGGTTCAGATGGAACGAGAGGATTCGAAATAAGGCTGGAGGGTGGAGAAATTTTGGAAGGTGAAAGGGACGGGTTTTTCACAGGACACTGCAGCGAAGTCCAGTTCATGATGTGACCTGCTAGCTCACTACAGAGTGTATGTTTTTTAAAGGGTTCATGAGGAAACCATGGCAAGGGCAGCGATTTCCTGCGAGGATATTAAGGTTAGTGGTTCTAGAACAGCACATACTTTCTCGCATTATTTCTCACTAATCCACTCTATTATTCTACTATATAAACATGCAAATGTGTTTTCAAACAGGAAAAATTATTTTCCGTATCGAGACTCAAACTCAGGTCCTCCGAGTTAGCTCGCCGTCCGCCATACCACTACACTGGAGAAGCGCCGCAAGTTTTGAACTCGGGCCGACGCGTAAAAAGTAATTGTCTAAACCCAATGTTTCCAACTTACATTTTTCGCAATTTTCAAAAATACGGAGAGTTTCTAGAAAATGAACTAACACCATAGTTTTTCCGTCAGTTGTTACATAAAAGGAAGAAATTAAGTGAAAAAAATTGCTGCGTATTTTGAGAAATTGCTTACATTTCAGCCACAAATTACGCAAAATCAACTATTTTTTTAAAAAAATTGTACGGAACATATTTTAAAAGCTTATTTTTTAGAACAGACTTCATTTAAGGCAAAAATTGCTGTCTTCTTAATTTTTGTGGTTTTGAAGTGTTAACGTTTTACAATTTTCGAAAGTAAGGAGTTCGGAAAAATTAAAATTGTCTTCATTTCGGGCAAAATTGCACGAAAATTCATATATTGAAAAAAATTATCATGACCTCATTCCAAGATCTTCCTTTAAAGAACAGATTTCATCAAAGAAAAATCTCTATCGTCATATTGTAGTTATAGGAAGACGCCCAAAAATTGCACTTTTGCAATTTTCGAAAAGTTGCGATTTCAACGAACATGAGATCTACATCATTCTCTTAAGCGTTCTTTACGCTATCCGAGAACAAAGTTTAATCTAAAATTTTCTGGGCCATTTTTGAAAAAAAATTGAAAATGTTTCCGGGGTATCTTGTTAAGTATCCTCAAAATCAAAATACCCAGTTGTAACTTGCGAAGTCTTGAGTTCGTTCAGATCGATCGGCAAATATTAATTTTGGAGGAAATCGGCTGAACGGTTTAGGCGGTAGCGTTCACCGCACACGGACGGTCGAGCAGACAGACGTTTTGCTGACAAACGGTTTTTCGGTATCAAGGTCCCACAAAACATGGATTCTAACTACATCACGCGTTAGAGGAAGTAATTTACTATATATAGAAACAGAATTTATCCAATTTTTCTTTATCAGAGACCGACAATAAGAACTTGTCTGCGGAATATTTGCCGTTTTCCGGCGCACGATTACATAACTTTCTCTTCTTACGAAATAAGTGCGAGAAAGTAAAAAGTTAATAATTACTTAATTATTTTTTTGGTAACAACGGGATCTTCATTGTATACCGATCAGTCGCCGGGTCATATGCGACTGTTGACCCCCCCCCGTCGACCCTTATAATTCATCATTAATCTTTCGCCACCTACGTCACATATAGTATTTTCTGTTTTTTGTCATTCATTCATTAATATCCCCCCCCCAACGTCAAGAACAGTTTTACTGTTTTTTGACTGAATAAAGCTAATGTAATGTAATCATTAGCACCTTTTGAAATTTCATCGACCCCAAAGGGATTGACGACAGACCCACTGAGAACCAATGAGTTAAAATTACCTTTAGATCGTCTAAGATCATGCAGTAATCTATAGCTCCCTTTTTTGGATGACTGTTGATGCAAAGTAATATAATTTTGTGTTTCCAAAGATGTTCGACTTATATTTCAAAAACATTTTCTACTGATTGTAATTTAATTCCGTGAAGAAATTAGACCCGATATTATTTATAACGTAAATATACAAGCCTACATTAGCGGATGCGTAAGTGTTCCTTGCTTTACAATAATAGCCTGCAAGAGAAAAGTTGGCAATTTGCAATGTGTTGAATTCATTACAAGAAAATCAATTTTTTGAGGGGCAAATATATTTGACTAATATCTCAGCATAACGTTGCCTCAATGATGTGAATTTTATTTCTGATAGATTGAGAGTTAAGTGGAATTATATGAAAGTTTTAAAGGCACCTACACGGATTTTATTTGCTCTATCAGACTGTAGATGCTATAAATTGTTTTAACAATGTTTACCTCGAATGTGCGGCAGAAGGAAGAAGCGTGTTCCAGCAACGACAAGGATTGTGGAAGTTAGAGTATTAAGTGGGGATGACTTGGTATTGGGAATGTAAAAATCGGGAATAAGTCCAGAGGAGGAGGAGGTAAGTATGTTCGAAATAATGATGGAGGGCGAACAAATTAGGAAAGATGAGTGGGACGAATTTTTGACATGAATAGATTTCAAGTTCATGAAGTGTCGTGCCAACTGGCAGCCATGTGCATGTTTTCCAGCAAGGTCAAGTAAAATCCATACTGGGTGAAGTATTTTGGGAGAAAATCAAGTTCAAAAGGATTGATGTTTGCTTCTTTCAGATGGAGTTTATTTAGTTGTTGGTTTGCGCGAACGATTTCCTCGCATAGTGTTGGGCTTTTGAACCAATAGCGCAGAATCGAGACTGCAATGTGTGCACCGCATGCTGAACACTGTAATTTGTTTAAATGTTTTGCATGTGTGACGTGACCAACCAGGTAACTTTCATTTCAGATCGCTTCCTTTTCTGTCAGAGGGTTAACATGAAAGCTGTATTTCTAGTCTTAAACAGGTGAAGAATTTGCTTTCCCTCTGAAATGAATACATAATGCAAAACTGCTTATTCAAGGTTGGAAACGGATTCAGGCATTTAAATTTCATTACGTTCAAAGGAAGTTGGTAAATTGAAAAACACCTCTAACACTCATGAATAAGGTGTTGGCGTGCGGGATCTTGACAGGAAGTGTTACGGGGCGAAAAAGGGTGGGGGTAAGAACGCGTTAGTGGGGTGGCAAAGCAACGAATGTGGATGGAAGGGGACTGAAAATTGCAACAGGAACTGACACTAAGAGCAGACGAGTGTTTGTAAATGAACGATAGGAGAGAAAATCCAGCAGAATGGTGGCGTAGGATAGGTAGAGATGAAGGGACTTCGAAGGTAGAGTTAAGGATACGGAGGCGGGGACAACGAGGAGAGAAGAAATAACGTCGGGGAAGACAGAAATTCGGGGAATGCATGTTCGAAGAAGAGGTGGTTGGGAGGCACAAGGGAATAGAAAAGGTACCAGAGAGGATTAAGGAAATAGAAATTAACGACAGGGATGGCGAAAGAGGTGAAAGGGGGTTGGTACAGTTCGGGGCGACTAGATTGAACTAATTGACTAGCTATGTGAACGCAACGACGAGGAGGTAGAAACGGCGGGGAGTGGTGCGAGTGGCGGCGAGGGCGTCGTCGGTGTCGGGCCGGGGCAGGCGCTGGCGGAGGCGCAGGCGGAGGCGGGGATGGCCACAATAGGCGGCGGCGCGGGAGGGGGCGGCGGGGCCAGCACGAGGGCGTGGACGGGGCACGGAAGAAACGGGGCCAACGCGGGTGCCCCGGAGCCCAGCCGGGGCCTGGCACGCCAGGGCTATTGACTGACGTGCACTGTTGTGGCGCCACGCGGCCGGCCGTCCCCATGGAGACGCGGCGCGCGGGCGAGCACGGCTGCGGCTGGCCGGGCGCGGCGGGGCGGGGCAGCCGGGGGAGGGGAGCGGCGGGGCGGGACGGGGCGGCGGCGACGCTCCGCAGCGCCGGAAGGCCTCCGCAGGCGTCGCGCCAGTGTCCGCTGTGCCACCGCCGCCGCCGCCGCCATGAGCGCCGACGACGCTTCCTGGGTGTTTGACTCCCTCATCGGCTTCTTGCAGGGCCCCGTGTGGAGCGCCCCCATCCTCACCTTCATCGAGGAGAAGTCCGCAAGTACGAGACGGCACGCGAGCGCTGGCAGCGGTGCGCGTCGGCCGGGCGCGCCGCTAGGGGGTCGTGCGTGCGATTTCCCACGCGCCCGGGAGGGAGGAGGCGGAAACGGAAACGAGGCCGTCGCGCGCACTAGCTACTGCTTCTAGGAGCTGGATGGGAAGCGCATTACTGAGGGAACGGTTCGCAACACCCATGCACAAAGAGATGTAAAAATTTCGTTTAGAGTTTCTGTTCTAATGGATGGATATCCCTAATTCCACAGTTTTGATTGCAAATATTTTTATTTCCCTGTATCACGTACCAATGTTTCACATGAGAAATAATTAAAATAATTTTACAACTCCCGGTTTGCTGATATATTTTAATAGTAATTTATATAATTAGAACGATAACATTCTTCCGATTGTTTTATATTTTTAGTATGTAGAAAGACGTTAGTGTATTCCGCAAGTTGTACATGCGCATTAACTTTCGAAAAAAGTATTTTTATTATTAAAAGCTGCGTGTAGATACTAGATCTCTGCATTCTGTGGAAAACAACTGCCTGCAACCGATGGACTACGTACCTGCTGTGGTCGCTCTAGCGCTTTCTCCAGTCTGTAGCCTCCTGCGGAACGGCGAACGTCCACACTCGCTCCCTTCACCGCGCGCGCTGCCGCTTCCGAAATCCCTTACCTGAGGCAACTTTCAATAGTCTGAATGAATACACCTGCGGATTCTTTTACAAATTCTGCCATTCATGACGTTGGAAACGGGCTTTTTGGTGGTGCTTATTAAATAAGACACGCTGGAAACAAATTATATTTGCCCCCGCTGAATTCCTGTGGCTATTTTATACTGGCTCCTCTAGCATGGGTACATGCATTACTCTATTGAATTGCAATATGTAATATAATGTAATATAATTTACTCACTCATTATTTTATTTCCTTCATTCAAAGATCAGTTAATATCAAAGTAATTAAAATTCTTTGATAAATCCTGAGCAGTAAAGCCGTACCTCACCGGCATATTGGTGGACGAATGCATTTGATTGAAGACAATGGATATTTGACGTAAGAATGCGAACCTATATTCCATCTTGCCGAGCATTTCAATGTTAAATGATTCTTCTGACACGTCCATTAATGGGCATTACTGGCATTACTGAAATCAACTCTATATACCATTTTCTTCTTCTTCTTCTTCTTCTTCATCATCATCATCATCATTATTATCATCTCAATCTTAATCATAACAATTATTAGTGCATCAATCTAAATATTAGTCTGAATATTACTCATCTCTCTTTTGTATTGTATCTCATCTCTCTCTCTCTCTCTCTCTCTCTATATATATATATATATGTATATATATACATACATATGTATATATATATATATATATATATATATATATATATATATATATATATATATATATTGTAACACGCGTTAGAGAACGCCCGGTTAGCGGTCCGGTTGTAGCTCAGTCGGTGATGGAAGGAATTGTTAAACAGATACAATGGCAGTACGAAACAAACACTTTGATCACTGGTAAAAATTACTTTTATTCCTGGGCAAGAAAAAGAATGCCCCAGGGAAGTTACATTTGTAAATTGAATAAAAAAAATGAGAAAATTAGGTGAAAAGAAAAGAAAATGAAAGGTTAGAATTCAGAGTAAAGCTTAGAACTAGGAAGAATTATAACTAACATTACAATGGTGAAAAAAATTACAAGTCAATGTGCCATAGCGCGGCACCGCATTACAAAATTTCACAGGGGCGAATGCCCTTGAGTGATACTGCCTGGAAAAAGGTCTTTGTGCGCCCGAGAAGGCACGGCGCGGTCGAGGGGGCGCTGGCGTCCTTCACAAAAATGCGGCAGAGGCCGATGGCCTCCCTTGCCGACAGCTGAGCGGTCGTCTCGTGACGTCACCAAGGGGCGGTGGCGTCTGGCGGCGTCTGGTAGTGTCTGGTAGAACTCGGAGCGGCCGGGATTCTCTCGATCTCAGGAGCGTAGTAATCAACCATACGTCTCTCTGATTCTCATGATAATTGTCGAATACAACTTCGGAAAGTCTAGAACTCCTTCAGATAAACATTCGCCTCTCTCCGCGACTGATTCCCGCTTCAGAGAAGTCTCTCTGCCCACACTACTCAGCCCTTTATGATAGCTCACGCAGAAATTTTATAAGTCCTTCAGAGGCACATACGCCTCTGACCGACGAATAGCTCCCCCCCAGAGAAGTTTCTCTCCCAACTGCCCTCAGCCTAATGAAAGCTCACGCAGAAATTTTATAAGTCTTTCAGAGACACACTGGTCTCTCCCCAACGAATAGTTACCCCCCCCAGAGAAGTTTCTCTCCCGACTGCTAAGCCCCTTCTGAAATTTTGTAAATCGAAATCATAGCAAGTAAACTTTTACCCCCACCCATTTTCTCGTGTGCTCCAGCTCCTTATAATAGGTCGCGTCGCTATTGGCCAAAGGTAATGGCGCAGTTCACTATTTTCAACCAATCGTGACGGGAGGAGCGAAGGAAGTTTCCGCTCTCTGTGCCATCTGTGATTGTACAGTGTTATTCTTATTCCTTCTAGAACATCGGCCATGCCTGCGCAAGGGGCGCGTTGTCCGGTGAAAGAATTATCGTTCTGGATTTCCCCGAATGCGAGCGGGCGTTCTAGAGATTTCGCAGATGTTCTTGCGTCCGCGCGCCCCTCTCCGTTAATCTTTTGACACCAGCTCTCATAACAACTTCGTAATGGGCCGGGGGTGCAAGTGGCTGTCACGATAAGCGGGGTTGCGCGCGTGTCGCCATCTGTTTATTCTCCCAGTAGGACTCGGGTCGGCCGGGTTTATTTTATTTAATTTGTATGAGGAAATCGGTATCGCTACAATATATATATATATATATATATATATATATATATATATATATATATATTGCCTAATAGTAATATCTAAAGTTTTACACAAACAACTTTGGTTTCATCCATAAATTTGATCTCTGATTTGAAATAATTTTTTGTAATTTATGTTATTACCGTGTCCAGTAGTCATATCTTGCTTAATTTTTTGCCCTCTGAGAGTACTTATCCAGCTGGTTTACATCATGCCATTAAAATGTAATAAATGATACTGTGAACCTAGTTTATTTATTAATCGATTGAATTTTTTAAGGTGTACTTAAATAGTTTCAAAGTATATGCACTTAAAATGACGCAACGGCTCAATGGCAAGCTGTGTTATGCATTTCAATCTTCAGGTATATTATTCAATATTAATACATGTCACTACGGTAATGGTTAATTTTCAGATTTTGGTAAAAAATATATTATAAAGAAAATTATATTGTTACTTTTTAGTGTAAATAAATACAGAAACGTGTCGGAAGTTTTGAATGGGCTAAATTTGTGTCAGGCACTTTTACGAATTAGAGTAAAAATATAGTAATTTTAATACACTTAAAGACAACGAAAACAACAACAACAACAAAACAGTAGCAGAGAAGACATTTCCAGAAGTTGTTTTGAGCCTGCCACAAAAATCTAGAACTTTAAACTTTTCGATTTCCACAGGCACTTCAATAATACTTGACAAAACTATATGAGTGTTCTCCAGTTAGCAAGATAGCCTTCAATTAAGTTGCTTTTATTCTTATATTGTATGACCTCACGCAGCCGAAAAGTTATTAGTGAATAAATTGCAGTGTGTCAGTTAACACTTGCATTTCACAATTGTAGAATGAGCTTTACCCCTTGAAATATTAATTATAGAAATTAAATAGCAATCAGTGACTATGCAACCGCGCCTATTGTCCTTCCGGATCAATTACATTTGTGAATGAACTCAGAATGAGGAAGGGAAGGAGTGGAGGGGGTAGGAGGGTGCGGAGGGGAAAGGAGGGGTTAAAGAGGAAGAGGAAGGGGAGTAGGTGAAAGCAAGGACACAATGACAGGATCTTCCAATAAATCGATATTAATCTCTCGAAGTGGCTTCAACGGGTGCTCGTGTCCTTTTTCGTGGGATGTTTGCATTTACGTTTTACAAAACTAACGCTTCTACGTGTCCATAAATATATTTTATTTAAAAATCTGCTCGAATATTAATTTGAAAATGAGCTACAGCATTCAATGTGAGTTCGGTCTTTCCATTTTAAATTGAATAATAATGGCATTTTAAATAATGGATGAGTATACAACACCTAAGCACGAAATTGGTATCTTCGATGTATTGAAACACTGTACAATTTTAATTTTTCCTTTCTAAATAGATGCTGTCTTTTGTGAACAAAATTAATCATATTGCTGCAAAATGTCTCGGAATAAATGTTAAAAATTTCTAGGGCTTTTTGAGGGTCGAAATAATATTTTTTTACAATGAAAATAAGGTGAGAAATTCTCATTTAACAGAGTAAATTAGAGCATAGAATCTTACATAGAGCTCCTGAAGGATAGGCAACAAATACTGCATGAATGCTTAGCATGTAGCGGAACTTCAGGGGACAATGTGATCAGGCTACTGCAAAAGACAATATGACAATTTTATTATTTCACTTTTACTTCAAAACTTTTTCAAAGGGGCGGCCGATAGATAAACGTATCCGCTATTAGATAGACGTATATTTGATATTTAATATAACGACGACGCATATTTTGACGCCCTCTTTCGGAAACGCCTGCTGAATGCAGTAGGCTGAAGTTGATACTCTGGCAATCTTCTTGTAAGTTATTGGTATTTAAAATATCAGCGATTTATTTTCACACCAAAGAAACTAGTGGTGGTATAACAGCACGTACTTTCTCACCCGCACTTTCACGCAAAATTACTCGAAAAGTACCCAAATTTTGGAAAACTTTTACCTGACCTTATTTCAAAATCTATCTTTAAGGATCAGTTTTCATTATGAAAAAAATTTCTATCTTCATAATTGTAGTTGTAGGAAAACGCCGAAATTTTTTTGAATTTTTGCACTTTTCGAAATATTAGGGTTTTCAACGAACATGAGACCTGCACCATTCTTGTAAACGTTCTTCACACTATTCAACAACAAAATTTAATAAAAAAAGATGGATCCATTTTTATGAAAATTTTGAATACGTCTCAGGGGCTTCATGTAAAGTACCCTCCAAAATTAAAATTTCGATTTAAAATTCAAGGGGCTGCGACACCAGCCAGTTAGGGAATATCAGTTTTGGAGAAAATCGGATGTACGGTTTAGTCGCTCGTGTTGTTCATAGACGGAGAGACGTTTTGCCGTCATTCGATTTTTCGGTATCAAGGACAAAACGGATTGTGGCTACTCACGTGTTCGAGATTTTTTTCTAAATCTAGCAACTGGATTTATCAACTTTTTCGTTACCAAGGCCCTCTAATAAGAGTTTTTCTGCCAAAAATTCACCGTTCTTTTCGCGCAGCAATACAGAACGTTCTCTCTATTGCATAAGCGGTAGCGAGAAAGTAGAAATCTATGGAAGCCAAGACTGGCAACGTCGGAGTCCATGCACCGGGATTGTCTCTGCCAATTACTCCACCGCTGTATGTCAAACAGGTACTGAACGGTCGCGAAGGATTATGCGGGGGCCCCGCCGTGTTGTAACCTCATGCACTCTCTCAAAGCAAGTGGCACATCCTCCAGGAGAATAAGCAGTGTTCCCGCAGGAACGGCAGGCATACGGGGACGTTGAGGCCGGGCGGCAATATGGACGGCCCAATTCAATGATTCCCAATAATGCCTACCTAATGTATGGACCAATCAAATAATCACGGACTATTCCTGCTCAAATATTAACACAGAAAGGTACCTTATGTCCGATGACGAATGTGCTGTGAGGATTCTCATAGGTCCTTACGTGACTGATTCTGTAGTTAGAAATTCCGGATTTCGAAAACGTCGAATGCACTAAAAGTGTCAAAGTCACAAGTCGTTTTACCTTTCAATGGCGATTTTATTATTTTTATTTAGTTTATATTGTTATTAGTAAGAAAACCCTAAATTTTCCACCTCGAAATACTTCAGGAATAGTTTTGGTAGGAAAAACAAGAAGAAATTTCTGGCATTTTTTGGTTTTTGCTTAATAACTTGCGGCCTGTCTTACTCGCACGCCTTTTTACGGAGCCCAGGACATCGACCCGCTCGCTGGTCCCGAGCTGATATTGTGGGCGCTGGGATTCGCCGGTCAGGAAAAATATCCGCCTTCAGTCTTCGAGTATTTCTTCCATTGCCCTCAGCCATTCCGTACTCAAAGGGCATGCCCGCAGACTCTGCGTACGTGTAGACTTTGCCGTTCGGAACCGAGCGAGGGGAAAATGTAATTAGTATTATTGCAAGACTGGCGTGCAATGCGGACTGCAGCTAAAAGGTAACCTCGTCACCAGGGTGGTGGCTCATGATTCGGCCGCGGTGCGGATAGGAGGCGAACAGAAGGGGAGCCACCCGCCAAGCTTCGGCCTAACGATCTCGGGCCCCATTGAAAATATTTTACGTCCGTTATACCCTTCCCACATGTTCATTGGCGAAAACTAACCATCTTTGAATATGAATATAACCAATCTAGAAGTGTGAAACTTATAATTCGAATTATGCTGTACAATACGTTGCTTGAATACTTCTTGCTGTCTAAACAGATTGTCTCAGTACAAAGGTTACAAACTCCTATGGCATTTAGGGGCGTCGATTATAGTTTTATCGTAATGACCATATGGTGGGAAAACTTATAAACGAAAGTTACGTGTGTGATATTTGACCCTGAGTCGTAGGCAACTCATAATGCGCTGATTCTTGCCAGGTGACTGACCATCTGACGAAGTGAGATTTCGTGTATCTGACGCACACTGCTGCGAGAGGGGTATCGCACATTTCATTCACAAAAAGTTATCATCTTCGATCCTCTATATTTCCTAGAAGTTTGCAAACATTTATTCTGAAACACCTGTACATTTGATAGCATAAACTCAACACCTCATTTCGGCTTCTTGCACACAGCATCTCATCACGCAGGGGAGGCGGGCTGGCTGGCACTAGATAGTTTTAATTTTTTACGCAACGTCGCTTTAATTTTGGGGAGTTTGATTGTATCAATAGAAACTAAATTTATTAAGTTACCTTATGGTATTTTTTATTTGTGAATGTTTGGCTGTTGAACATTTAGAGTCGTTAAATTTCATCAAATCAAGCTGTGGGATTTGTTGTCACAGACCTTGGGATAGCTAGGCACAAGCTAGGGGTAGGTTGGCACACTACGTTCGTGAAAGTATTGAGTAATAAATCAAAGTGAAAATTAATAGTTGTCAATGTTTTATTTACACAAATAAAGGCAAGCAAGTTTGTTGAGCTAGTCCAAACGATGATAGCCTCACATTGCCATCTATAACAGTCTTGGTGGTTTCAAATTACGGATTTAAAAAAGCAAATTTTTAATTTGATTTAATAAGAATTTTTGCTATTTTTCATTAAACAAATTTATTTTTTGGAACATTGAGTAGGTAACCTCATTGATTCAAGTTGAACGCTTAAGGGGATTTAAACCTGCCATATACGAGCAAGAATAAGTTGAGGGTTTAAGCTGCAAAGAAAGACAAATAAATAATTACAAACTGTATAATAACTCTTTACGGAACGAAACATCACCGGTTGATAAGAATATGTTAAGAGCCTTTTCATATCGCCTAAGTAGAAGTCGTCTTTATAAGAGGAACGACAGGAAAGAAACTTTCCTCTGAGACAAGTTCCCCATCGCACTGCCGCCCCGACATACTGCGTGCTGTGTCGATTACTACACGAAATGAGCAATCGGCAGGGTATATGTCGCCTACTTGAGACATCGGATGAGCGGCAAATTCCAAACAGTAAGACTACTACGATGCTGTACAGTTGGCCGTAACACTGCCGAAAGAACAGTTCCTAACTAGACATATTGTGAAATTACATATTTAGAAAGAATGACATATTTAGAAATTTTAAAAGATGTCCGAAATGACAGAAAATATTATTTTATCAAAATGGTGAGTTGTAGGGTAACTAAATCAGTTTGTGTCTGAAGTGGTCACTTTAGGTACAGAATTTCGAAAAGAAGGAGAGAAGGCTTTGCACTGTCATCAGACATACAGAAAGTGGCACTGATGGCCTTTTCAACTTTAAATTGAGATCAAATAGGTTTGAATATTAGTCTGTATGGATTTAGCCTCAGTAAGTGATGGGTGCTTAATTCTTTTTCTATGAATATTTCTTCAGAATCACAGTAACGTGGTGCAATATCAACGACTAACACAGCGAATGAAGGGTACATGGTTAATGCAGTGCGTCGGCATTTGTGCGCAAATTCTTTAGTTTCCTCCTATCTCAAATTACCTCTTGTAATTTAATGGTAAATCAGTCTCACAGCATCTATGAATATTGATATAACATAATATTGATTTATCAGCGATTTGACGTTGACATTCGAAATAAAATAATTTGAGGCGTTGTTTCATGAATTATTTTACTTTCGTCATAAAGTTACGTATTACAACATAATATATGAGTAAAACATTACAGTTGTAATGTTTTACTCATATATTATAAATTAATCATTTAACTTTCTAGAGAAAAGCTGTTGACAAAACGTGCGCCTCAGCTCTCGTATAAATTCATGCAACTTACCATAATAATTACAACCAATGTGAACTGTCTGTTCTTTTGGTATTAAAATATACTCCTTTGTCTAAAAAAATACATACACGTTCATGAAATTTAATAGAATGTTTCGTTGGAGGAGTCGTTTAGTGATATCAGTCAAGATAGTTAAGAAAATTTTCAATACACGCTGAAAAGATATGAACCTGAAGCTTTATTTCAGCTCGCGTGAAATATTCAAGAGAAATTACTGAAACAAACGTGTCTCTTATTTTTTACAGTTTTCGATGCGGAGTTTGGAGTAGACAACGAGGAAGAATACCAGAAGATTCATGAAGACTATAAAAACTTGGTAAATATGCATTGAATGATCATAATTATTACAATGCTCATAACCGCGCTTTACGTTCGGTCCCGTGTATAAAGCATGTCACTATTTATTATTTTATGTTACTAATGCGCATTTGGTAAGAAATTACCTTGTATTTTGGGTATTCACCTCTAAATTTAAAAATAAAACATTAAAATATAACGGACATAATTTATAGTATGGAAAAATATAATGGACAGTTATTTTTTCAAAATGTTAATTATTTTGAAGATTTTCATTTCTAATCTTAATAATGAGCATTTGAATTGGTCAACATATAATGCAAACTATTCCAATTTTGTACTGTTTTGTTGTCGTGTTTTAAACTTTATTGAAACATTCATTAACAAAAGCTACAGAATTATTTTAATGTTTGGTATAATCATGAGGACTAGAGACAGAAAAAATATATTAGTAAATGTAAAATCTTGGAAACCCAGGCTCTTCTTCAGATTCTCGCACGAAGCTTTGAAATGCGGAATGTTTAATGAAAAATAATGTTTTTTTTAAGTTCCCTCCTTTGCACTCCTAATATTTGATTCAAGTATGTCAATTTTGGGTGATTTTTGACAGGAGAATAACTAAATATGCTTCGATGAATCAATATTCTTCTAGAATTGTACATAGTAAAAGACTATATTTTCTGTGTTAAATCGTATTAATTTTCACGAAATCATTGTTTAATAAATGGATAATTTTACAAATTTTGACTGGAAGTTAATTATAAAGTGTATAACAAATTCGTCTCTTGTTTTACCTTACGAGATGAAACGTTATTGAATTATCAGGAATTCGGTAATCATCCCAAAAATATTTTTGTACTAGAACTTTTTTGTAATAGCACATACTTTCTCGCATTATTTCTAAATGTGTTATTTCAGAAATTCAGAGAGTTCAACGAAAACGTCACATATGCCATTCTTTTAAGCGCTTCTTGTTATATCCGTAAAAATACAAACATTTGGGTCTTTTACATAAATTGTTTGATTTATAATTGGCATTAAATTCAAACAGAAATTATACTACTCGTTTCTTCTAAAAACACACAACCTTTTTTAAAGTTCAATATTTTTAGAACAAGTATTGTTTAAGACAAAAATATCTTTCTTCAAATATGTAGTTTTTCAATGTTAACGTTTTCCAAGTTTTGCAAGTTTTGAAACAACAGAGGGTCACCGCAAATGCGATTAGCACCATTTTTCTTTACCGTCCATTGATACATGCCCGGAGAAAATGTCAATGATTTGTTTCGGTACAACGAATTTCATTACGGAAAAATTTCCACCAGTTAAAGTTATAGAGTTAAAGTTAAAGTTATAGAAAGCCGCTAAAATATTTGAAATTTTAGAAAGTTCGGGGATTTAAACGAAAATGAGATCTGCGCCATTTTTAAGTGTTCTTTACGGTATCCGAGAACAATGTTTAACAAAAACATTTGGAGCTATTTTGAAAAATTTTTGAAAAAGTTGAGGCTTCATGTAAATTACCTCTATAAATCAAAATATTCATCTTCAAGTCACAGGGTCTCAAGTTCAGATCAAATCGTTCTCAAAATGTCAATTTAAAAAAAATGGCCTAGACGGCTTAGGCGCTAGTTTTGACCGTGAACAGACTGGCATTTTCGCAGACTAATTTTTCAAAGACACACAAAACATGGTTTCGGACTACACAAGTGCTAGAGGACGTAATGTTCTACATACAACAAGATTTATCCTCATTCTCGATATCAGGGCTCCACAAGATAATTTGTTTCTGTCAATAAATCGCCACTTTTCGCAGGATCATTTCTTTCTGTCTACTTCGTAAGTTCGTAGTATGTGAGAAAATTACTTGTGGAGCTAAAACAGCACGTACTTTCTCGTCAGTACTTTCAAGCAAAATTACACGAAAAGTAATCAAATTTTCGAGAAATTGTACATCACCTTATTTCAATATTTATCATGAAGGAACAGATTTCTTGAAGAAATAAATCAATATCTTTAATATTTTAGTTGTAGAAATATTCCGAAAAAAATTTGAACTTTTCCAATTATAGAAAAATCCGGTTACTTAACGAACATGAGACATGCACTATTCTATTAAACATCCTTCACACTATACAAAAAAAAAAATAATCACAAACGATGGAGCCATCATTTTGAAATTTTAAAAATGTCCCATACACTTAATGTAAAGTACCCTCTAGAATTAAAATATCAGTTTCACATTCAAGAGGCCGGGACATCAGTCAGATCGATTGGGAATATCAATTTTGAAGAAAATCAACTGAACAGTTTAGCCGCTAGCGAGACGGACAGACGGACGGACGGACGGACAGACAGACGTTTTGCCGTCATTCGATTTTTCGGTATCAACGACCCACAAAACATGGATTATGGCTACACCACGTATAGAGGACTTTTTCTAAATTTAGCAACTGGATTTATCCACTTGTTTGTTACCAGGGCCCTGTAATAAGAGTTTTTCTGTCAAACATATG
Source organism: Gryllus longicercus (assembly GCA_038098605.1). Taxonomy (NCBI): domain Eukaryota; kingdom Metazoa; phylum Arthropoda; class Insecta; order Orthoptera; family Gryllidae; genus Gryllus; species Gryllus longicercus. Next base: position 148,284 of record JAZDUA010000487.1, read on the forward strand.
CAGCATTACATAACTTTCTCTCTACTGAAGTCTCTCTACCGTAGCGAGAAAGTAAAAAAGCTAGTTCAAACAAAACTAAAAGTCAACAGCCCAGTATTTTCGAAATGATAGAATGCAGATTAAATATCATTGAATTGCCTTATAATATGATGTGCGCAAAAATAAAAAAATAAGTGAATTATTTAAATTTTGAAAGTGTCAGGAATACCGAATCCTGTATTGCAGTCAAAATCTCGATATAAAAGTTTGGTAGATTTCATTAACTTTGATAATATATAATATTATAAATAAAAATTTTGAATTCTATATGTGAAAGTAATGCAGTCAACAGTGTGAGTTTACCCTGATTTCTTAACTTCAACATAGTTGGGTGGCAAAACGGTTCTGTCATGCTGCAATTGGTCTCAATGCACATTAATTCCTATTCCATTCTCTTTAGTGACTGATTTCTTGATGAACATTTCACTTTTGAAATCTTGCTAGAGCAAGATGATGGAATATAAATAGGAAAACAAGTAATTTGCAATCTACAACTTGTGTCTGATATCAGAATGCTTGTTGCTCCTCTGTATCAACGTAGCCACACGATCGCCTTTTCCAAAGCTCAATAAAAAGTGAGGTTGATGTAGTGAGCTTACTCCTCTACATAGCCTTGGTTACTCAACTTCTTGAACCATCAACAATTTAAGTTCTTCATTTCTTTTATGTATTACGAATTACCACGCGTGAATTCGAATTAAATGAGTGATTTTAAATGCATACTAAAATTCGTTTGGTTGAACGTATCCATGTCTCATTTGCCATTGCTTTATACATTATTTCCCATAATTTACTAACTACACGATAGTATATAATATATATATATATATTACTTTTCATATAATACTTTTCATTTAATCATAATTAAAAATAGAGCACCAGTGCTCAAGTGCGCAAGTATTATTTCAGTTTGTTTTTTCAGTAGCATTAACTTATTTCCATTGTTTGCCAGTCGGCACATTCCCTGACACGAAACATGTAGTAATAAAATATACGCAGTTTTTAAATTTTATTCTAAAATATTGGTGTTTCTTGCAGATTTCATTATTCAGTTTTCAATTTTCCGAAGAAAATTATTATCTATTGATCATTAATAATAATCCACAATTTTACAAACAAATTACATTATTAGTGTATTTTTGCACACAGAAAATTAACATTGTTGAGAACCATGTAATTTTTTCAATAAACCAAAAAAGTACCAAGCACATTTTCTCGTTACGTACGGTCACATTTTTGCAAACATACTTCGTACGCTGCTATTGTAAATAAATTCTCTACATAACAATATGACCTTTCTCTTCGTAACACTGAATCATGAATGAACGGCTTGCCGGTAACACTGAATCAATAGCGCACATCAATAGCGAGAAATACTGACTCATTCTTATTCGAAATTATAAATCATTGAATATTTTATTGATCGATTTTCATTGTTCCATTAAATGTTATTTGATCTGGAGTTTTAAAAAAAAGTTGTTCATTCTTTTCTAATGATCGGATAATGCACGTGCTCTGGAGTAATCTGCAACGATTCCAGTGCTCTTTGCGAATGATGTGCTACGTACTCTATTTTTTCGAAGCTTTTGTGAAAAGTTGTGGTATAAAAATTATCATTACAAACGTCAGTGCAGTAGAAAATACACTGAAATATAATTTTATAAAAATTTTTTTTTAGATTATAAATTTCTTATGCCCACTGTTTTTTAGTCAATCATTTAAAACAGAATATTGAAAATTTATCATTCTAAATTGTTTTTATTATACTGAATGTAACAACGTTTTGGGAACCTGGGTTTCTTCCTATCTTCACATTTCTAAAATTATTTCTTGTTAATTACAACATATTTACATTTTTTAAATTTATAATGTTTGGTACAATTATTTTTCTAAGTCATCAAAATTAAAGAAGCAATATTTCAGAATTAACAAAGATGCTATAATTAAAAAAGAGTACATTTAATTTCAAATTACGTCTTTGAAATTGAATTACCTGGTGATAGTATTCTCAGATTCCCGAAACGTTGCAGTCACTTAGTGAAGGAAAAAGAAAAAAATTAAAATCTGTTTTGAATTACTGTCTAGAAAACAAGGGATATCGTGTATTTAGAAAATATATTGACTAACACAACTTTCTTCGCAGTTTTCATTAGACGTTTCATTCTGGAGTTACATATTTTTAAATTAGTTAATTCATATATTTGTTCGTTTATTCTTCAATTATATTCATGTAATAATTACTTTACGTAATATATTATTTCATATAATAATTCTCTTTGAAAATACATTGACTTTTGTCGTACATTCGTCGTACAGATGCCGACAGATGTTGTACATTGACGATGTCGTACAGATGTCGTACATTGACTTTTCTGACTGACGTCTTCATGCTATTTCTTTCGTTATTATACGAAACTTTTTATTATTCTTCGTAGCATCACTGAGCAAAATAAAGAGCAACCCTCATACCCTCTTTCAACCAACAAATATATTATTTTCATCTAAAGACCCTTAATAGTAATTGTATGAATGATAACTAATTGTTATTCATTAACGATTTTTTTGTTAATATTACTTTGCAGAAACAGTTTTGACAAAGGGTAAGCCTAAAGAATGCATAATGTTTAATACTTTATTTAGTCACACGAGTGAAACTAGCGTTCAAATATGATTAAAAATACTGTTTTACTGAAGACAACCTCTGTACGCTTGACGATCCATTTATATTAATGTTAATTTTCTCGCCATACATCCATTATCTATACACCTCTGTGGGCCGTGTTTTTCCCTTCCTAGCTCATATTTGAGAAATCATATATAATATTCCTCTCCACTCCGAATACAAATCTCTTTCTCAATTTATGTTAGGGTGGTGTTCAGAATCACGTATGAAGAAATTGCCACATAAAATATTAAAGCCTTTGAATAGGCACCAAACGAATTTGCTTCGTGTGCTGTAAGGATAGAAATACATTTTCACATAAATCATAGTAGAGACAACTTGTGCTGACAATTTTGTGAGATAAAAAACGTTGAATGGTAGGAAGTTATAGGGTAGTACCTTTTGCAAACAATTTTGTCTTTTAGATACAGCAACCAATTTTATTTTGAATTGCTACCTACTAAAAGAAAAACGAAAAAGTCCTTAACAAATGAATGAAATATAACAGCAATGCTTGTTTCAAAACATTGGCCCACGACATAATGCAAAGTTTATAAAATGTTCAATGTAATATAATGGTGTTTTTTATTATTAGTGTTCCAGGAACTTTTTGTGACTAAGTAGTGTGCTGTTGCTATTGAACTAGTTTGTTTTGAAGGACGTCTGTCGACAACAGAGAAAGCTAGAAAACCTCACCACTCGTTTCCCATTAATTGGTGCAAACAGATGTTAACTCATACATGTATGACAAATAGCAATGGAATAGCACTGCAAAAATAATAAATAATTAACTTTCAATTCAAAATAAGTAGGAAGAGAGCAAGGAATGATTCATTATTCTGTCATAATTTTTATACTTATATTATTTATAAAACGAATTAAGGCAAATTAAATCCATATACTTAAAAATGTGGGCGTAAAAGAATCAAAGGGACATGTGATATAGGAAAGAAAAATATTGCACAATATTCATTCAACTCCTGGCCAGAAACTTAAGAGCGATGTGTGTGAGTTCTGTGTGCTGTCTGCTTGGTCTTGGTGATCAGTTGATATTGATAAAGGCTCTTATTTTTGAAAAATAAAAAATAAAGAAAATGGTACTTGAAAAATGTCATACCCATCATGGGGATGATAAGAACCCCAGGTACTTTCCCGATCTTTGAAATGCTGTAACACATTTGACAATAGGAAAAATATTTTAGTCCTGTTAATGTTGTTACCTGCATGAGTGGCTTAATAGTTCGGAACGCATTGTAAATACATATTTAAAATACCAACTTTTTATATTTTTTATTTTTAATTTTCATGCATCTTACTGGAAACAACATGTCTCCAAGCCCTTGTAGGGCACTCTGCGATTAGTAGGAGCAATTCCATTAAGTGTTATTTTTGTCCAATCTCGTCACCTCACAGTCAGTGACTTTTATTCTTTCGGCGCGGGACTCAGCACCATTAGTAACCGGAGTTCCCAAAAGGCCAGCCGATAAGTAATACGCAGACTCTTGAATTGCTTAACTCCCGTAAGTTCGCGAATTTTATGGGAGAATTGTTGTATCCAGAAAAAAACACAATGTAACAAAATCAACAGATTTTATTCAACTCACAGGCAGATTTCTTACAAACAGTGATATTCCCTTTCAACCACAAGAATGTACCAATAGTAGCGCAGTCGACAGTTAATCCAATAGTGTCCAACTTCACATTGCCAGGTTGAAACCAGTATCCAATACTCAATAACTCTCGTATACACGCCGGCCTTCTCGCACACACTGTCCGCTGCTCCGGTGGCGGTGCCCGGCTTTATTCCGGGCCCCGCATAGTCTCGCTGCTCGGCCGTCGCTTCGCCCGCTTGCCGCTCGTTCCCATTGGCCGGCACCTTTGCTCGTACGCCCCACGATAAACTTTGGGGAAGCTCTTTCGCGCCGTTGTCTCGGCGCGTTTTTCAAAATGCCGCATACAGCCGCAACAAGAACGTTATTGTATCAGATAAACACATGTTACACTATTTTTCCACTCAATCATCATCAGAATTAAAACATTTGTCATACCGCGTGATATGTATTCCTGTGTCCTAGCGCGTTTGTATTCCTGTGTCGTAGCGCGTTTGTATTCCTGTGTCGAAGAAGTCTGCCGCCTGCGTCAGGTACCAGTGTTTGGCAGTCATCTGCCACTCTGCGTCACTGTGATACGTGTAATAATGACGACCGGTTATGAATATCTTGAGGTGTCAGATGGAAATCGTTGGGAACAAGATCCCGACTAAAAGGTGGATGGTCAAACACCTCCTTGCCGAACTGCTGCAGAAGATCCGTTGTGAGCGGAGGCGTGTGTGGCAGACTACATGACCATCAATCTCATAGTCCGGGTCACTCCTCCACGAGGGAAACGCATTTTCAGGATGCACTTCGTACTATGGTGAAACCAAAAGCTCTTCCCTTGCGTTTCAACGAAGATTAAAACTTTGTCAGCTCGAGGTGACAAGCTCTAGTCCCATGATCTCTTCATGGGATTGGCCGTCTGTGGTAGCTTAGTGTTAAAAGCTACAGAGGGTACTCGTTCCTCAGTTCAATTCGTGGGGGGAGTGCTAAACGTTTTGAACAATATTTATTTACAAGATTAAAACTTTCTTGTCGGAAAATAAAAGATTAAGTAAGGTCAAAGAGATATAAAGACACGGAGGTGTGCGAACAAACTTAAATTTTTCAGTTTTTCACAGAATACGTACGGTTTTTATCATACTAGGAAATTAAATATGATTATAATGGAATATCATATCAGGAAATTAAATATATTCATTCCTTGTTTTATCTTTCTTGGACTTTCTTGAAAAAAATTAATGATGGGATGCTCAATAACGAAGGGTTGAACAGGGCCGGCTACCGATTATACTTTCGACGCCCAAGGGACAAAGATCGTGAACACTTTGCCAGGCACGAATACTACATTGGTCTGGCGTGGGATAGAGTGGTTGCTCTGGAATTCACTTTTGAACCGACGTACTGTAATACGGAGGCGCTGCGTGTGCACACTGCTGATAGCGCTCCTTGTGCTCGCAGGTGGACAACATCCTGGGCAGCCTGATGGACGACCTGGGCATCACCCCGGAGCAGTTTGAGGAGGCCTGCAGCCAACGGCCGCCCGAGGGCGCCATGCCGCATTTCCATAAGGTGACATTTTATAAATAAGCTCCGTGTTCTCACTTTGATTTGATTGATTGATGATTCCGGGCGCGTTAAAGGCTAAGGTCATTAGTTCCGTAAGTGTAGTGTATGCTTTTCCTCGTGAAGTGCTGGTGATCGTTTCCCACTAGATGGCGAAATCTGACCTACCGTCAGCTAGTGGGGTTTTCCCCAGCCGGGTATCTCCCATCCGTGGGGCACCGCCCCAGCCGGGACAAACTCCAAGCTCCAGACCGGTCTCCTGGCATGTGTGATAGTGTAGTGCGTGTTAGTGTAAGTGTGTAAGAAAGGTGTGAGGATAGGACAAGGAAGAGGCAGAAAAGATCGCGCGCGCTCCGTGGTCTATTTGTTAGGATACTTCTACGGCATTCGCCTGGCATTGATCGGAGAATCCACGGAAAACTGTCGATCAGGAGCCGGTCACTAGAAATCTTCTCCAGACAGCGACAGAAATCGACCTAGCTATCTAGTCAGTGTCGAAAATTCTGCTACCGTCGGGACTCGAACCTAGGACCTTCCGGTTAGAGGTACTGTAGTGACATCAGTTGATGCCTTGAGCCACTCCTCCCAGACCATATTCTCATGGTAGTAAGTCGATTCCTTCACGTAAAACACGACAAGGAATAATGATCAGAATCTATAGCTGATTTCTATTTGAAGATAGATATTATAGGGGATTAAGTATTTTCTTATTGAGTCTTGCCAAAAACGCTCTTTGCTACCAGGAATATAGGACTCTTCGATGCAGAACGTGAAAATGGTTCCTCTGACTGCCATTGCCCTCTTTATTGGAGGGGGGCAGTGAGTGTCTTCGTTCGTTTGCCCTTCACTTCGGTGGCCCCGGTGCCGCGTACCGGTTTCACCAATCTACCTTCGCTCCTGGTTGCTGGTTGCAGTGAGTTTGCATCTTGCCATGTTTACATTTATCGGCCAGTACCAATTCGTGGAATAATTCATTACCACAACCTGTTTAGTTAAAACTGAAATGTAATATATAAATCGCAATATCAAGCTTCTCGATCTTATTCTAATTCTAATTATACTTCTTCTCCTTCATCTTTTCTTTCTTCTTGTTATTAATCCACAGGATGTGGTCTTGAAGGTGTCTTGTTGACTGTCCTGAGTATTATAAATAATATTTCGAAGATTGGTCTTATGTGTTAGTTTTCCACTATTTCCCATGTCACGAACACAAAATGAAACCATGCATGCCTTACGTGGAACTCGAACACTCAACTCTTGGCTATACGCAGCACAGCTACAGCCACAGCGTGACCGATTGTGTATGGGTCGGAGAAGCAGCTATAAGAAATTTTATTAAAATTGGTTTCTCGTGCCGCATCGTTACAGTCATAGCAGTCGGCAGTGCCAGTGCACTCTACAGAGCCATGGGCTCGAATGATGCGTAGGGTTTCTAATGTTTCCACTGTTTAATTATTAATTCCAATATACATGAATACCATTATATCAGGTTGTTGATTGATTAATTATTTCCTGTTACCGCTTCACTGGCTGCAACACCATTCTGCTCTGGCTGGCTGCACCCTTCATCTTCCTGGACTTCGTTTACAATGCATAGAACTGATCTACTCGTTCTTAAGCAGAAATTAGAATTACTTTCCTTCGTAACTCGGTGATTAATAATTTAAAAATATATTTATGTACAGACAGTACATGAAAATGGAGTCCAAACTTTGGTGACTTTCTTTGCTGAGATAAAAGAGCATTGTTTTGAAGTATTTCAGCGTGAACAGGAAATACAGATAGAAGGAGTTTCAGGAATTATTTATTGACTTTGAATAGTCAGTTACCGTAGGCTATAGATCAAGCGCTCAGGAACTGGTGATGAGAGTATAGCATTTTTTCTAACAGATCTCATCGTCACAATTTAAATTCTCAGGTAAACATACAAAGCAAGAAATAAGGAGTTTATTGATACTTCAACCTATATTTTCAGAAATTGGAAATGAAAAAAAACAACTCGTGTGATTCTCATTTCCTACTAACTTCAAGCATATCTGGTATTGAGGCGCTCAGAACAATAACTGCAGATCTCAACTGAAGTTCGTATTGAAAAAAATTAGAGAAGATTATCGAAGTCATACCATGTCTTTCTCTCACCAAAAAGGCATATCATAGCCATGAAAAGTGTCCTACAACTACGTCTAGCATTAAAGTTCTCGTAAAGCCTCACAAATGACACTTTGTGCTGGTTGCTTAATGTTTGAGTCATCGGTAATTCCAGGCAACGAAGCAGTGTGACCTAGGCCAAACTGTTGCAATGCATTTGCTTATTCTCTGACATTACTCTTACGCAATCTGCACATTCTTGGTAACGATGCCAGTTTTTCATTTTGGATATGCACTTGGCTGACCGGGTGACGTCGTGTCGATGGATGTGATGTCGACATTTCGACGATAATTCGGCATCACATCCTTCGGCGTGGCGTCACCCGGACAGTCAAGAGCACTCGTAAGACTGGCCGCGGAAGCCTATGACTTAGCTTTTACATTTTTATTCAATATTCTTCTCGGAAGCGTTGGTAATTAAACGTGGTTCATTAATGTTCTTTTCTTATCTGACAATCTGAAGATATAATTGGATTCCATCATCATGTCCTTTTCAAAAAATGGTTTTGATGAAATTTACAACGACACCTTGTAGCTAAAAAACGACGATTCGTCAATAAGCATGCCTCGTGCCTACGAAGAAAAGTCTTAAAAACTATTCTCATCAACGTTAATTCATGATACTGTTGGTATCGCATTTGGAAAGGTTGGCGTCATGCAAAGTTTCTGCAATGAATCTCCTCTTATTTGACGGGACTGTCATGTGAAAGAGATATTATTTCGTACAGTGCACTTTGATACATTGTGAATGTTTTAAAATTTCTCATTAATGTAGTAATCAAGTCCGATGTGGTCTATATAGATTGGAAATTGTGTTGTCCTTTCCCCTCGAATTTTCACCTCAATGACATCCATCATCCATTTTTTCCTTTTTTTATGTTACCTGCCTCTGCATTCGCTTTACGTTTGTTTCTCACGACTTCTGTAAAGAAATTTGAATCATGAGAAATTAAAAAGAATTAGTTATTCTGTAAAAGTCAGTTGTATTTGTCAGAAATTACATTTCAATTAGCATAGAAAACATTTTTCAACATAGTTCACACATAATTTACACAGCGGTTTTATAGATTTTATGAATCATATTGATTAAAACTTTCGAAATATTCTTTGGGACAGATGTGAGGGGCGGAAAACCCTCGTTATTTCGGATTCCGGTGTTTCTACAAAATTGGTTTTTTGTATGCTATCATTATATATAGCCTTTTTCGTTACAAGAAATCGTTCGTAAAATGAATTATTATGGCACATATGACGTATTTGCCGTTTCAGGCACGAAATTGCGACATTACACATTCAGCCAATCTCAGAGAGAGATTCATGAGGAGGTAGCGGTAAACCAAAGAGCCGACCACAGTTTTTTCACACAGATGTCAAATACTCGTGTCGTCCATATAAAATTGTTTCCAAACATTTAATTTGATTCTCCTATAAATTTATAGTGTTGTTATACAAAAAATAACGAATGCAACTCGTTCATAATTGCTTTACTGCTTTCGTGCAAATTTGAAAACTTGCTCGTTTTCGAACGTGCACTAATGCAATAAACCGTAACATAAACTAATTGCGAAACATACTATTGTGATACGTCGGGATTGAACAATGTCTCTTTTAGATTTGAAGCGTGAAAACAGCTATAGCTTTATTTTGGACGCACCGGTATTCCAAAATCCAGACTTTATCACAAGCAACGTGGAAGTAAAGATGGATGAGTTTCATTTTCAAAAACAAATATAGTATTTCTACACAATTTGCAACTTTCTCGCTTTCGGAATTGAGCAAAATATTAAATATCACCATATTTATGTTTGTATCGCGGATTGCATCTGCTTATATCAGGATAACGTCCTCATCTTTATGACGTCAAAATTCATGCTGTGTAGCATAGTGACCGCAGGACCTTCACCTTGTATCACACCTTGGATAGTGATTAGAATGATGATAGATTATTAGATTGATCATCGATCAATGTGGAACAGAATTGGTGATATGAGTATTTCCATTTCCTTTACTTTTGATGCGACAATTCGCTACATCATAACCTTAATTCAAGCACCGTAAAATGGATTTCTTAAAATGGATCAAACACTAATGGAGCGAGTCTTGCTTCAATATATAGTTATTATGATGGAACGTAGATTATTGTGCTATTGCTTTGCAAGCCTAGTGCAGCCAAACTACAGCGAAAAGATTTCAATATCGAATTACAATCATGCTGAAGAAATGATTGCGTTGCAAGACCTTGATAAACCACTTGAAGGTGAGATTGGTGGAGAAGATTTAAAAAAAATCTACTGACGACTTTGTGACGAAAAAAAGGACAAAATACGTGACAAGGTGGTATTAACTAATGCAAATTAAAAAGTGCTCAATGCGGAATGTCAAGGGCCCAGTATTTTTTTAAGCATTAGACAAGATTCCGCATTATACAATGATTGATTATTTCGTGTTTCCGGGCGTCAGCGGTTTTGGTAATTAGCCCCGTAAATGTAGGGTATGTTTTTATCACGTGAGGCGGCGGTGTTCTCCCACTTGATGGTGAGATCCGGTGCCGACCTACAAGGCGTTGGCTTGCGTGGTTTTCCGCATCCAGGTGTTTCATCAGCAGGGACAAGCACTTTACTCCCGACATGTGTGGTAGTGTAGTGCATGTAGTGTGTGTGTAAGTGAAGATTGAGGATAGGATAAGGGAGAGGAAGGAAAGACCGCGTTTGCCAGGACCGCGGATTATGTTCACAATGAACAGATTTCCGCATTACAAACTTTTTGAAATGTGGAAGATTTACTCTACAATTTAAAAAAAATGAATGTTGTCAGGTTCCAGCAACACGAAGAAATTTTATTTTAGGGATCTGCAATCGTGTCACTGAACATGAATAATGAGTGGTAATTCGAATTTTACTGACCAGTGTCAATTGACGAGTGTACTCTGGATAGAGGGATAGAACGACTGTACAGAACGTATCTGGACCGTTCATAAAACTTAGTGACTCTTGCAGGTTTACGCGAGAACTTGATATCCCTCGACCTTCGGCCATCTCTTTCAGATCGTCCCTAAACGCGTCTCTGGTTACAGAGCTTGTTCGAGCAAGTTTGGGCGGCCAACGACTACCAGATCTTCCGGCGGATGATGCTGCAGAAGAACGTGGAGCTGCAGCTGCAGACGCTGGAGATGATCCGGCAGCAGACAGGCGTCATCCCGGAGTGCTGCCGTCCAGAGGGCGACACGGGCGTGGAGGGCGGGGAGGAGGACTTGGCGGCCGCCGACGAGGCCCAGATAATGGACGAAGTGCTCAGGTGAGGCAGCCGCCCTCGCGCATTGCACGGAAACGAAATCGTTAAGGACTGTAACTTCACCATCTGTGGGAAATATACTTCAAAATAGGGTTCAGTGGGATATATAGTTATTCAAATTATCGTTCTCCATGGTGAGGGACAAGAGCCCAAATCTATAGATGATTTGCCCTTGAAAATCGGTGCGAATATTTTCTTTTCGATTCTTGCCAAATACGCTCATTTCTTTCTGAATTCAGAATCCAACTTGTATATGGCTTAGGATAGCGATTCCAAAATTAAGAAACGGTGCACATAATACACTTCTCTCCATGGTACGTTACACACATATTTTGAACTGTCTGTGATGTCAAATAAAAAAGAAAATAAGACACATCAAGTCAGTGTTAAGTATATTTTTTGTAATGCGAGAATACATATTTTAAATAGTAAAGTAACAATTAATAAATCGTATTAAGTGTTGATGGGAATTTCATTCGGCATGCTCAATTTCGTCATTTTTATTTTATCTAAACACGCACACACATAAGCAAAAACGATTAGACTTCGCAGATTTTCAATCTGAGATTTTTAACTTAGAATGTTTTGCAGTTAATCTTAAACTTGGGGCTATATATGCCAAAAAATGGCCAACTATGAAATTGATCGGTTATGAATGGATTAATAATCTTCGTTTTCATTGCAACACCTGATTTGACAATTTTGTTGTTGTAATTTTGAAAGTATAGGGCTCTACTAAGCTCCGAAAGTAGAAGATTTTACTTAGATTTTAAAGACTAAAGTTTGGACCTAGTCGCTTTCGAAACCAACTGGTTTGACTGCGTTAGTTTTAAAAGTACAAAATTGCTCACGTTCATTTTGGTCGATAGGGGAGACCGGGGCTAGTTGGCACTCATTGGTAGTTTTTAATTTTTTTACGCAATCTGATTTAGTTTTGGTTGGTTTGAATATATCAATGGAAACTGCATTTCTTTAACTATGTTATAGTATTTATTCGTGCATGTTTGACGGTGGTATTTTTAGAGTTGTTAAAAGTCATCAAAACAAGATGCACCAACCAAACCCAATTGTAGGGATCGTTGGAACATGCCTTTGGGGTACACAACTTCCATGAAAATGTGAAGAAATAAATCAATGTCAAAATGCTTGATTTTACAATGTTTTATTTCCATAAATAAATGCAAACAAGTTTATCACCGTTTGGTCTTACAGTATAGCATCACACTGACAACTACAGCAGTCTCGGCAGTTTCAAAATTAAGTATTTTAAAATCAGCATTGATATTGATTTAACAATTTGTAAATGAAAAAAAAACGCTTCAAGTCGCCCAAGCCGATCAATAATTGATATAAACATCCACACTCCCAAGTATAATATCAAAACACCAAGTGAAGGAAATTCATCCAAACTTAAGAATCATCATTACGCAGATAATAAGTTGAGTTGTAAATCCACCGTAAGAATATTCCTGTTTACTAACATACGCCGGTTCTTCTATGCCATCCATAACCAGTTCGCTGTATCACAGACAGTCGTATTATTGACACTGAAAACCTACCAACTTCCTCCGCTTCAAAGCCCTTGTTACCCCCAATTGACAGGAAAGCAGTGCATCTATGTTCCTCCTCCAAGGCGCCATTTACGGCCCACTGCTTCGTCAGTTTGTACTGCTTGCTGTTCTGACGGTTCCGACGCGCTCCTAACTGCTTATCCTTTGATGCACTGTACATCATTGTTATATTGCTACCGTGGGACCCATATCCTCACACGATTGTCTGCATGTCGTCAGGTTGTTCGATGGGGGATTATTTGTATATCAGGGGATACCAATAAACTCACAAAAGGTTCCGCCAAAGGCATGCATGTTCATTATTCTCTGACACAGAAAAAATAAGTGTTCAATGTATTTCATTCTAAGTCGACGATACCAATTAGCTCCTCCTCGTTAATACAATGGTTACTGGCGCGAAACAACGAAGTATAACTAAGTCCTTTATCTATAAAATTAACCAACTGTAATTATGCCAGGGAGAAGACAATAGATCGACCTAAATGGGGTTCGCGAAAATGAATAAAGGACGCAGAGAAGAACGTTTCAGCCGGCAACGAGGCATACAATATGGTGGAGAGACTCAGGCGAGAAAGCCGTTTTTGCCCTTATGAGTATCCTTACCCCCCGTTTTCGTGTCCATCTTACACAGCATGTGTGGGTAAATGGTCAATATACTGGAGGCGCTGTCTGAAAAAAGAAACACTTGTCAATCGGTTTGTGATATTCCTTCCAAAAATGCAATTCGTAGTTCATATACTCGACCTAAAGTATAGAAAATTATTTTGCTTCAACGTATTATTAAAAGGGATTATTTATAATCGTACATTTCCTAACAACAAAGGCAGAACACATACTTTTATTTAGTACAGTGTTTTGAAAAAAAATAAAATATTCTTATGTCAAAAACGATAGATCGAAATATGTCATTCATAGAATACGCATTATGTATTGTGTAAACCCATTTCATGTAATGCTATCTTACAAAGAAATGGTTCCTCGTGTCACTTTGAAACCTGCATTTTAAAACTTTTTGCACTTATGATAGGGTGACATGTAGCTCATATGCAACGTTTTGGCTGCCGAAACAAACTAGAAACTTTTAAAACATAATGAAAAATACAATTTTCTACCTAATTTTGGCAGTTCAATGTCCAATTCTAAACCCCAGCTCTGCCATTAGAACGGCATCCGTCAATAAGCCATATGCATATAAATAGCAGATTAAGAAATTTTCATGTGCTCATAAATTCATAAAAATGTACTGAATAAATCCAGAGGACCACCTTGACTCAAGGAAAGTGAATTTAAATATTATTAAATAAAACGGATTGAAACAATTAGTGATGCTACGAGAGCACATGCTTTCTCGCATTACTTCTAAATTTGAAATTTATGCAAATTCACAGTGCTCAACGATCATGAGATCCACGTCGTACTTTTAAGCGTCCCTTTTTCTGCCTGTGGAAGAAGTTGTGTGAAGAGAGCCCGTCAATTATTTTATTGTTCTTGTCCTTGAATGACGCTTAAGAGAATGGTGCAGGTCTCATGTTCGTTGAAATCCCTAATTGTTTCTAAAAGTGTAAGTTTTTTGGGAGTGTTCCAGCAATTATAATCTTGAAGATAGAGTTTTTTTCTTAATGAAACTCGTTTTTCAAAGACATCTTGACACAAGATCATGTCCAATTTTTCGAAAATGAAAGTAGGCTTCGTGTATTTTGCGCGAAATATAAGCAATTAAATTTTTAACTGCCTGTATAACCGAGGTCGCTAAGACTGAAGGATCGTAGCTGCCTCGGTTCGAAGGGTCGTGGGTTCTAATCCCGCCTCGAGCATGGGTGTTTGTGTGTCTGTGTTGTTTGAGTTCTCTAAACAGTTACCAATCACAGTGGTCGCTATATAGCCTAGAAGTTAAAAAGCGATCTAAAAACAAATCCGTTTTTATTCTTATTCTTTTATAAATGTCTATACTAAATATTAAAAAAAAATGTTTTAATAATAATGTATATATATATATATATATATATATATATATATATATATGTTTTAATAATAATGTATTAATGTTTTAATTTGCCCACTTATCTAAATATTGAAGAACCCAATAGGAATATTTTTCAATATTATTTAAAATGAAGAGGATGTTGAGCTTTTTAAAATATCCCTTATAACTAATTCTCACGTGAATTACTTTTTTTTTGGTTGTTTTATAAACACAAAATTTAAGACCAAAATTGGGCTTATTAAATACCAGGATTATTAAATGAAGCTTGCTATTTGAATGGTTTGCTAATTCCATATTTGCTAATGAATAAATGATGAGCCATTTAACCCGGGAGTCTCCACAATAGGTAGACGTGCGCCAGTGCCCGCAATGTAGCTATCAGATATAGCAGCAACTTTCTGTGAATGCGAATGATCTAAAGTTCTATTTACTAAAATATGTATTTTATTATATGTTTTTATGTCCCCTAATGCGGCGGCGATGGTGTGACGGTTAGCGTACCGAGTTAGCGGGTTCAAACCCGATCGAAGCCGTGGATTTTTAGGGCGACAAAATCCTTCGTACGCCTTCCTTCGGAGGGGAAGTAAAGCCGGCTGTCCCATGTTGGTAAATTTACTTGCATGTAAAAGATCCTCAAGCCTAAATGACGCCTCTGAGCTAAATTCAAATCGCCTGTTTCTCGCCGAAGAAATACCTCCTTTCTCTGCTAGTTGATGAAGGGAGCGTAGCGAAATTTGCGTGGTCAGACGGAAGAGCGGGCCTAATGGCCCGAGTCTCGCCGCGTAAAATAAGGCAAATTCAATTCAATGTCATTGTCAATGAAACCGACACTGCAGCATTCTTGTCTACATACGTATGGTGAGAAAGGTAAACATTGACAAAGAACACAAACATTATAAAACAGCTTATTATCTTATTAAATAATATTAAATACAATTTCCACAAATAATTTTGGCATGTTCTAAACAAACATTTATTTTATATTTTTCACAAAAATATTTAGAAAATCTGTTTTGTTTCCGTTTTGCAAGGTTCGCATTTTTTCATTTCCCTACACATCATCTTTCACTTTGGGAAGAAATTGTGACACTCAATCCTAGATAAGTCAAATGCTTACATTTTCTGTTGGCACTTCTTATGGACATGGCTGAAAGCGATATGTGCCATGTCACATATCGCTTACGCCAGGAGCTCAGAATGCATTGGCGCCATTGCACGCAACGTATCTGAAACATCGCGCACTCAGCGATCAAGTTTCAACATGATCACGTGAAATGGTTCAACGAAAGGATAAAAATGGGCCAGCCGTTCTCAGAAAAGTATAATGAAGGAATACATGAATTATCAGACGATTAATGCATTGCAATAATTCAAGAACATAAAATTGCCGAATCTTGGATCTCACAGATCTATTGCGGACACTCCCGGGTTAATATAAAAATTGGCTTAGGTAGCTCAGGGCATTAGTGGTTCTGAATGTAATACCTCTGACCGAGAGATCCTACGGTTAGAGTCCCAACGGTGGCAGGGTTTTCGATACTAGCTACACAGCCATATGGAGGAGTATTCTTGCGATCCGTTGCTCTGATCGGTAGTTTTCCGTGGTTTCTCCGATCAACACCAGGCGAATACCGGAGCAGTACCCTAACAAACGGACCAGGGACCGCGCACCATCTTTCCTACCTCTTCCTTTTCCTATCCTCACTCCACTCACTGACATATGCACTACACTACCACACATGCCTGGAGACCAGACGGGACCTTAGATCTTGCCCCAGTTGGGGCGAAGTAACACTGGTGGGAGATACCTAGTTGGAAAATCCCCGCAAGTCTACCGATAGGTGATCGCCTGATCTTGCCATTCAGCGGAGGAAGATTACAACTACAGCTTGCGATAAACATTCATTACACTTATGGCACAAATGATCTTAGCAGTTGACGCGCCCTTCAATCAGAGTTACAATTGTTTCATTTACCACTGATTGGTAGATAATTCATGCCGAGGTGTTTGGAAGATCATGTTCTCACGCAGTAAAAAAGATTTTGCCTCCGCGCTGAGCAGCAGTGCATGTCGATTTGCCTATCAATTATGTGCAAATGTTACATGTGTAACTTCGTTATGAGAATTTTCTGATCTCTTATTCATTAGTAAAAATTATCATCATCGATCCCCTACTGTCCTAGAAGTTTTTAACTCGTATTCTGAGACACAGTAGATATAATACGAACTATGTGGAAAATGAAATGAGGCGGATGCGTATTCATGTAACCTCTGTTCTGTTAAATTCCCAATGGAATGCAACTCTTGCAATACTTATCTTTTATCGAGTGTATCCTCGTATTAGAATATTTATTGAAATTATTTTTCTATCAAATATATACCAAATATATGAATATTTTCAACAAAATATTTTCTATACTCAGAATTACATCGTTTGGAAAGTGTAGCCTTGATCATGTCGCCGTATACATTGCTGAAACACGCCACTACTACTGAAAAACGCATTCCGGTTATACTTTTCCATTTGTTCACTAAGGACCTTTTTTACTTGTTTTGAAACGACTTCGGAAAAACTTTACTTGCTACTTTGAAAGTACTAACACGCAACGTATGTGAGCGCAATTTAATCATTAAAGTGTGCTTTCGTGTCTGGTATCCAAACGAAATACCTAACTGAATTGCTAGTTCTTGAACTTGTATTTTTAGATAAGATGTGAAACCAAGTATATTTTGCAAACTAAGTAACCATTTCCTATATTTTTCTGTAGAAAGGATATTGTATATAATCTCGTATCTAAATAATCTGCATTAACCTCCAAATGTATTTGTTGTATTTAGAGCCTCTCCATAATGCTATGGTCGGTATTATGAATCCCCATTACGGTAATAGCGGTCCACACATGGAGACATTATGTAACCACCTAAAACTTTAGATATACTATGAATCTTGACATCAGCAAAGAGTTGCCTCTACCGTAGTCAAACTTTCGACGAAAACGAGAGAAATCTCCAACGATTTTAAACAGAAGTCTTTTATGATACCACAGGTCATTACCACAAAATAAGCAAACAACTGAAATCTTGTGCAAAGCATAATGAACGTTTCAGAACTAAAGAAGTTGATTGTACCCACAAGGGTCCTTGTTTTAAACGGCTGTCGTCGAAGCACTGGGAACGTCTTGGCAAAGAAGTTGAAGAACAAGAAGAGGCCATGAATATGCTGATGCTCTGTTTCATGATTTTCCGATATCACACTCAATACAACGCACTGCGTCTTTATTATATTATGTGTTACGCTACATCAACCACAATTCATCAATTTTACTTTTGTATATCTGTGATGGGTTAGTTTACACAGGTCATTCACTAATGCATTTCCTTCAGTATAAAGGTGTCCTCAACACAACCACCTTTTAGCAAGAAAACCGCCCTAGATATCTAGTGAAAGAGTTTCCAACATTTGTGATGAGTTTTATTGTATTCATGTTACTGTTGCTTGTTCATATAAGGAAGGATTACGTGTTATACGCAGTCTGTTGAGTAGGGTGCTATTATGGTAGTCGGTTGTATTGATTTGGAGTAATCGAAAACGACCGATTAGAAAAACTGGGGTCTAGAATTGACTTCAAGAGAGTGACGTTTCTCGTCCCAGTTATTTATCTGTCTACCATCACCGAGACCTAAACTACGACCCCCGGTCTACGAAACAACATAAACGTGCAACCCTCACGCTATCGACGCAGGTTGCACAAAGCCTAGGCATAACTACATGGCAAGTTTATTGACACAGCAACACGATCAATCTATGTGTAATTCAACAAGTAGATAGAAATAAATGTTAATAAACTCATTATTTTAATTATGTTTCAAAAATTATACATTGTAACAATACACGTGTATTGGATGGAATTTCTTAACAGTAAATGACTGCAAGCTGAGCTTGGATGGAAAGATACAAAAAGAATAAAAAGGGAAAATGTTCGTATTGATTTAGAGTGCAATACTGGAGGGACAATAATGATAAAGAGAATGGTGTAATAAAATAATATTAGCATGCAAGTTCCGCGTTGATGTCACGCAGAAAGCCTGAGCGCTCTCTAATATTAATGCATTTAAGCCATGCAAACAAAAGGCATTATTGAATTTTAATGCGTATAATAAATGTATAAGCGGAAACTCAATTCATACACCATACATTGAATAAGAGAACGTCTCATTTACCTAATTAAGAAAATATATATATCAGTATCATTTATTATCGTGAAAACAAGGTGTCTGAACATAAATATTAAGGGAATAAAATAATAATAATAATAATAATAATAATAATAATAATAATAATAATCCTAGCGGTGACAAAATAGAACTATTTTCTCGCATTATTTATAACGGATCCACAATATTATTCTACTATATGAACCTGAAAAACTGTGTTTCCAAGCTATAATTTTTTTCTGGAACTTAGGTCCATCGATTTAATTCTCCATGAGCTATACTGCTACACCCGGTACTCACGTTTGTCGACGATTAAATCATTAATGATACCATTCCATTATTTCCAACATGCAATTTTTATAAATTCAGAGAATTCAACAAAAAATGGACCTGTGACATTTTTTAGAAAATCCTATGCTAAAAACATGGAAAATTTTTAAAGAAAGAATTAGAGCAATTTGTGAAAATGTTTTTTGTTGCATTAAATTCGTGCAGAAATACTTGTTTTTCAAAAAATATTAGATAACCTTTCTTAAAGGTACAGTTTTATATACGACAAAAATCTTTCTACATTATTTTAGTTTTGGATATTCAATTCCGTGCAATTTTTGAAAATACCGAAAGTTTGCTAAAAATGGGACCAGCAGCAGCGTTTGAACCGTTCTTTCGCATATACAAGAAGAAAATTTTAAAGGAAAAATTTAGAGCCGATTTTGAGAATTTTTTAAAAATAAATAGCACTACTTTGAAGCAGAAATTATACAAAATTTGCTTGTTTTTCACCAAATTTTGCATGACATTTTTTGAAAAACTATTGCTTTAGAATAAATACCATTTAAGACAAAAATATCTGTGTTCAATAGTTTGGCGATGTTTTTTTTACAATTTTCGAAAATTTACAGAATTCAACGAAAATGAAACCTACGTTTCTTGTTCTACCCGTGGGAAAAAATTCAAGAAAAAATGCAGAGTCCTTTTCGAGAAAATGCTTTTTTTTATAATTTTCATGAACGTCTCGCAGAAATTGTGGCGTGAAAACTACTCGTTATTTCAAATAATGGTACACGACCTTGTTTAGAAAGAGCTGATTCTTTTAGACCAAATTTCATTTAAGACAAAATTCTCTACCTCTAAAATTTTATACTTTCGCAATGGTAACTTTAGCATCTTTCGAAAATACAGAGAGTTTGCTGAAAATGGAACTATTATCACATTTTATACCGTCATTTGATACTTACGAGAAGAAAATTTAAAGAGAAAAACTTGGAAGTTTAAAACTTGCCTAAATGTCACGCAAAACTTCTCATATTCGAAACATTTTAGAAGACGTTATATGAAGATCTGTCTTTGAAGAATAGATTTCATTAAGGAAATAATGTATCTCTTAAATATTGTAGCGTTGGGAAGCGGTAAAAAAAATTGACCTTTTGCGATTTTCAAAGAATCAGAGATTTTAAGGAAAATTAGATTACCACCATTCATTTACGGTATCCGTGGACAAATTTGAATCAATAGATTAGAAGCCATTTTTAGAAACTTTTAAAAATATTATTGAGGCTACATGTAAAGTACCCACAAAAATCAAAATATCGCTTTCAAACTCGCAAGGCCTCGAATTACTTTGAATATATTGGGGAATATCGATTATGGAGAAAATCGTAAGAACATATTAGGTTAGCATTGACCACAGACAGACCAACAGGCAGACGGACTGACAGGCGTTTTGCCGTCAATCGATATTTCGGTATCAATAACCTATAAAACATGATATGGATTCTGACTGCACGTGTTATCAGAAGTAGTTTCCTACATGTAGGAAATATTTATCAAATTTTTCGTTACCCGAGACCGACAATAAGAATTTGTCTGTTGAAAAATGCCGTACATTCTCTTCGATTAAATACATTCTCTTCTTACGAAGAAGGTGAAGTACACATGCGTTTGATTCAGAGCAGACACCGACTGTAATGGAGTGGGGAGGAGTTGAGCCGGCGACAACGCCCGTCACACGAAAAACAAAGCGAAAAATAAAATGGCTCAGGAAGGCTCGATAGAGACAGAACGTTACTGCGTTGGCAGTGACAACCACCGGGGTGGCAGTGGCACAGGTAATGCAGAAATTGGAAGAATTTCATGAGCTATTTTATGATCACTTTCAGTTAACAATTCGTCATCGGTCACTGGTTTACAATGATAGCTTCTAACAGTTTTTATGAAGAATAGAATAAACAGTTTAATTTGGAGAATTGTAAGTTGTGTAAAAAATAATGAACACTTCTCATAATCAGTGTTTGAACTAATATTTCAAAATGATCATTGTAACATTACAACCGGGGAATATTCGAATACCCTCTCTTAACATTTAAAATTCCCATCATTCATTATCAAAGCCAATGCATGTCATGAGGGCCATGGTTGTTTATAGGCTGCTTTTCTAGAAAACGAACAATTTTATTTCCATGGTGCATACATGAGAAGTGATTGCAAACTGCGGACGAATTTTCGCATGTTCCGTTTGAGGCCAGAAGCGTCATGACTGAAATGGAAGCTTGATATAAACTTAATAGAATAATGTATAAAAATATGTAGAATAATTGAATAGTGAATAGAAATTCGGTGAGTAGAATAATTTAAATCTGAAGATTTATAACCATTAAAAGAAATAATGTATTTCTATTCAAATACATTATTAATAATTAATAATAAATACATAATTAATAATAATGTATCTTTCGTTATAATTAGGATATAATTACATTCTAACAACTTTGTCTCGCCCCTTTTAAAATTCATCTTCCACAGGGCCAACA
Source organism: Gryllus longicercus (assembly GCA_038098605.1). Lineage (NCBI taxonomy): Eukaryota > Metazoa > Arthropoda > Insecta > Orthoptera > Gryllidae > Gryllus > Gryllus longicercus. The sequence goes on from JAZDUA010000487.1 coordinate 170,166, forward strand.
CGACCCACATGGTCCGTGTGTGTGCTGGCAGCACAACCATAAACAGAGTGTTCTATTTATTTATTTAACTTCAAAAACGGTTAAAAATTGCGTGACCTACTCCGGGGAGAAGTGCAATCCTCTGCCCTAATTCAAATACATATTAAGTTGAACTATGAGTACAGGTAGCAACGAAAGAATCCATAAATACAGGTAGCAACGAAGCGTGGTCCGTTACCTGTTTGGGTACTGATTGATGTTTCCTGGTACATATGTCTGGTAATGATCGGAAAAATCACGGAAAACTACCGTTCAGAGCAGCCAGTCTCTAGAATTCTGCGTAATACAGAATCTGAATTCAAGCTATCTACATATCTCGTGTCTAAAATCCGCCATCGTCGGAACTCGAACCCTAGGACCCGACCAGCGGCAATCCTGGCTCCGAGTTACACTCCGCCACTTTGAGACAGGGACAAAAGCGGTAGGAGCAGCTTGAGTCGCCACCCGGAGTGGCACAGGGCAGTGTGGGTGTGTGGGTAGATCGGCCCTTGCGCGCTGTAAGAGTTGTGTGACTAGTTGTATCGGCTTGCGCCATCAGCACCTTCACCCAAGTCACCGCTCACGCTACGATGTGTATCAAGAGCTTCCACACGCGATGCGAATACCAGTCGATGCGACGGTTTGGGTGGGGAGGGGTGGTGACAGTAGCGAGCTGGGGACGACGGCGATGACGGATAGCAATCGGCCATCAAAATAAGATATGTTGCGCGGATAAGACAACTGAATTTACAGGATGGACATTTTATATATCTTTTGACATATTCGTGTAGTGTCAAATTGTACCACTTTGAAAGATTCACCATTTGTAATGTTTCAGCGATGGATTGTTTCACGAATAACGTATTCGCGTTTCACTTTTAACGTATTCGGTCGAATTATTCCAATTGATATGCAACACACTCACACGTCTACGAACTTTGTTGGAGTGAAAGGATTTGCATGACTAGTATAACATTTTGTGCACTGATGATAATGCCAAAATAATGAAGTTAGGAAGAGATCAATGGATATGTTGTTTCCCGATTTTTTCTCCCTGCTTAAATGAATATTACTACAAATAAAGAGCTGTACTAATAACTACCAGTGGAAGGGAAATTTACATTTATCTTGATAAGACCACGAACGCAACTTAAGTAATCATGTCATGTTTTTTAAAAGGATACAAACCAGCAATGATTCACTCTGTGGTCGATTCGACTAGCATGGACTTCGACGGTCAGAAAAATTACTTTGGAAACATTCAGACCGGAGATGTTACCTGTAGAGAAGCAGGCATGATTAATGCAATGTAGAGTAGGTTATTGGCGAACAAACAATGGGAAAATGTATTCTTCAGTAATAAATAAAGTGCCACTAGGATATTATTCCAACACATATTATGAGAAAAGTAACAGAGCAAATAGAGACGATAGCAATCGTAACCAACATGACCTTGCATTCCATCATCTGTCGTCAGCTGCTTAAGAAACACACAAGCACGTATGGTGTCTATTGCGTACATTGGTAGTATTATAACGTAGTCGTCATGATGGTTATTGACTCTACAACGAGAATTGACCAGTTAAACCCACTTTTAGGAACGAAATCAAAACAAGGATTATTATTTTTTCCAGAGCAACTCTGACAAACCTTCATATTAAACGCTGAATTTGTACGTAATTGTATTAATTTTCACGGTAAAATCGCTTTCTCGTTCAATTTTTATGAAGAATTTTATCAGATGAATGGTAACGCTGTGAAGAATTGATTTTAATTTGGGAAAAAAAACGAATCGAAAATGGAGAACGTATATTCAGGATAGATTGAATATGGCCGAGGGACCTGAAATGAATGATTGAAATATATTTTACTAGCTAAACTCGGCAGAGTTGACATGAATATTTATTCTACAGCTAAATGTAGTGGAGTTACAACAAAATTAACATCACACAAACCTGCGTAAAAACACAAAGATGTGCGCACTTTCATGGAGATCGGTCACACGGTCGGTGCTCTCTCTCTCTCTCTCTTTATATATATATATATATATATATATATATATATATATATATATAGAGAGAGAGAGAGAGAGAGAGAGAGAGAGATTAAGATGCCAATATACATGGTCAGGAGGACGGGCAGAGGTAGAGCACAGGGAGAGGAAGGGTGGACAGGGGTACTGGTAGGGAGGCAAGGAAAGGGTCAGGTATGTGATGGGCGCAGGGATAAGTAAGCGGATTGGCATGATGGCGGGCATACGGAGGCGGAGATCGGGCAGAAGGCCGCCTAGGGGTCGGGCAGCCGGGGCAGGTGATGTGTTGGGGAACGCGACGGACAGACGTGGGGACCTGCGACAGAACATTCTGGGGCGCTGTGAGACGGAAAAAGGGGAGGGTGAGGCGACGGACGAAGTGACGGAAGTGGGGAGGGATAAGGGAAGGGTGAGGAACGGGTGAATGCCGGATGGGGGTTGGGCGAGGAACGGGTGAGGTGAGGGATGGATGTGGGGTGGACGCGGGACGGATGAGCGATGGGTGAGGGGCGGGTGACGAGCGCTCACCGGAGGGCAAGGTCGATACGTTCGCGCGGTATTTTGCTACGCTACATCGCTTAAGCGGTTGCGGCCACCCGGGCCAAAGCTTTATTGTGCAACGGCTAGTACAGAGCGTGCGTCCGCGATAGCCAGCTCTTTACAGCACGAGATTAAACGCTCCGCGGCGCATCGGCCACTGCGTCCGGGAGCCATGGCACAGACCTGCACGGGGCCGCGGAGTATTTAATCGACCCCGACAATCCGGAATTAGCTTCAGGCCATAAACCTCCACTCAAGAATTCAAACGGAAAGACGAATTATTATCCGCAGTCTGAACCTTACAACAAGTTCATGGCCGTTGCATTTTCTGCCTCAACAAATTTAGAATTGCCTTTGAATATATCTGGAAGAGCCATATTTCATAATGCCTCATAATCGTATTATGATTGGTTACAAAGTAAACTTCGGCAGTTTCCAGAGCTTTCCGTAGCAAAAAAGACAGAGTTTTATCATTTTACTCCCCCATCATTATCAATGAGTAATATAATGTATTCCAACTTGAGGACTAGGCCAGTTCATTAAACTAGTAGCATGGAACAGAAGTAAAATCTTGTAGTGGGCATATTTCAACATGATGAATGATCGTAATAAAAAATAGTGGTAGAGCGTTGCATGAGGAAAACAACCACTGGAATATCGTAAGGTTCCGCTCTCACGCTGAGGGAAAAGCATGTTTTTTCAAGGGCAATTTTTTTGGGCGTCTTCCTATAACTATAATATTGAAGAAATATATTTTCCCTTAATGAAAACTGTTTCTTAAAGGCAAATAATTTTATGTTCATTTTTTGAGAAATATGAGTAATTTTCGTGTTATTTTGCTCGAAACATACGCAATTTGTAAACTTTTAAAAACAATTTGTACTCAAAAACTACATCAATTTTTTCTTTAAAATTTTCCCTCATATGCGTCAAGGGACGGCAACAAATATGGTGCTAGTCCCATTTTCGGTGAACTCTCCGTTTTTTCGAAAATTGGAAAAAGTTAACATTTTACAACTAAAAAATGAAGATAGTTTTGACATAGATACAGTCTGTTCCATAGTCTGATATAGTCTGTTCCAAAACAATCAGCTCTTTAGAAAATGTCAAGTACAGTTAGTTTTAAAAAACAAGTAATTTTCCTATGACTTATAAATGCAATTTATAAAAAAACATTTTCTCGAAAACCGCTCCAAATTTTTATTTAGTTTTTTCTTAAAACTACCCTATTAGAAAAATTTAAACACAGATCTGATTTCAGTTTAAAATGTCTAATAGTCAAATAATTTTTATCCAGAAAAAAGAACATTTTTTGTAACACAGTGTTCTCCGTATTTTCGAAAATTAAAAGTAACATTTCTAAACTACAAAATTGAAGATAGAACATTTTTCTTTGACAAAGTTCGTTGCAAAATCTTAGCTCTTTAAAAAACCCTGTACAATGTTTTGAAAAAAAAAGAGTAGTTTTCGCGTAATTTGGACTTGAAATTAAAGCAATTTATAAAGCATATTTTTACAAAAACCGCTCTAATTTTTTTCTTCAATTTTTTTCCACGGATAGAAGAAGGGACGGTTAAAGGAATGGAGAGGGTATTATTTTCGATGAACACTAAATTTTTGAAAATAGCAAACTTAGAAATAATACAAACAGTATGCGCTGCTGTAACACGAGCAGTTTCTTTCTTTGTTTTTCTTGTGGTTGGCGCTACCCCTCAAATGCACGGCTATAAATTATATTTTAAGGTATCGCGCAACGTGAAATGTTGGGGACCTGCGACAATAAAACTCCCGTAAATCAAGAGAGAGCGCGACACCGCGGGAGGTCCGCAAGAGGTCTGGGTCAGTGACGCACGCCCTCGGGGCCAGATTCAGATCTTCACGAGCCCTGAATCATTATCAAAGTGCGAGTCTCCCCAATAATTATCAAACATTAGACCTAAGGAACCAAAATTGGTTTGAAAATAAAATTAAAACCTTTTTATTTACAAATTATATATTTAAACTGAAATATGCGTTAATGTGTTTGCTATAACGAGGAGAAGTTTGAGATTTGTGAAACAACGTTTACGTGACGGTATGTGAACGAAACTTAAGGAAGACCTAGTCCATCCGCATGTAGTCTTCCGGTGAAGAGATGACGGACAAACCGACCGAAGTCAGCAGTTACCATTGTTCTCTTCGCAATTTCAAAGAATGAACTAATTTATTGATCGGCGAGCACCCGAACGGAGCAGAGGCACAAGCTGCTCTCTCCATCCCCATTACAACTCCCGCATATCTGAAACAGCTCTAGAATCAATGTTCTGATTCTTTCAAAGTGGGCGGTTTTGTGGTGGTAAATTTCGAGGGCATGCTTTTCTTCGGAAAAGTGACTTATATCAAACGGATTCACGGTCAGTTATGAACCCAACGAAAACGCATGGGAAAGAGACAGTCTTGTCATTCACCCTCCGGTGCCAGTGGAAAACAGGGTTGTTCAATATCAACGATCTCTATTAAACTCCCTAACGATTAAAATTGAATTGTCCGTAGCGGTGTGCCTCTGTCAAACCAGAGGCTTTGTCAGTGCAACTTAAATATTTTGAGTATTTTGTTCATGAAAACGGGTTCATTTATGAAAAACAATATTTTACATTGTGTATAAATGAGCATTATATACTTTAATATTCTGACACTAATTTCTCCCGCAATTCAAGGCATAATAGAATTTGTCTCAAAGCAGCCCCACAAGGCGGGTTAACTGGATGTAACAATTTTTAACCTAAATTTCTCTGTATTTATTAAAGATTTGGATGCATATACTAAATCACTATTTAAGTGAGTTTAATCACTATTAAAACACTATTAAGTCACTAGAGATGCTACAGAATAGCACAGTCGTTCTCGTACCAGTTAATTTTTAACTTTTCTAATTGCAGAACCAAAATATCACTTTAAGAATAATATAGAAGAGAAAAACCTCGTCCTATAGGGAAATTATCATTCAAAAATTAGGAGACGTTTGTACATGTCGCTTGAACGTTACTTAATTGCGAATTTTGAGCTCTTTTTTACAGAAAACTTTCGAGTTTTCGAAAAACATCATTGGAGGTCATTTGAAGCTCTTCTTCTCACAAATGCCATATTGTACACACATTGCTCGAAATGTGCTCATTAACTGTCTGCGAGATATTTAAAAAAAGTTATATTTGAGTAAGTTTTGGAAAAACAAAAGTGAAAGTGGCATTGATGACATCTTATTTAGTCCATTTAGCACTATCTGTTGAAAAAATTAAAGGAAAGAAATTGGAGCCATTTTCAAGAAAATGGAGTTTTAGTGTTTTTGAAAATACTGAATTTCGAGCTCACTTTCACAGAAACTTTTTAAGCTCTTGAAAGACTATATATTTTTTAAAGCACATGTATCCATAAATACAATTATGGATACCAATTACTGTAATGTAAATATTAACGACGTGAGACATATCAAAAATTACAATTGTGTAATTTTTGAAAAACAAAAGAAATGATCAAAATGGTCATCTGTTACAGTATATTGAGAGCTAACCTTACCAAATGTTAAAACAAAAAATTGGAGCCGTTTATGAGAAATTCTTGTGTTTGATGTCTTTTAATACGAGTATTTCACATATTGCGTGAACGCAATATTGTACGAAAACTAATACAATTTTCAAACAAATGTATATGACTTTAATGGAAAAACTAATTTCGGAGAACAAATTTAATTTGAAAAAATTTTGTAGTTGGAGGAAGACGCCAAAAGAATATCAAACTTTTACAATTTCCGAAAACTCAGAATTAACAGTGAAAATAAGACCTATGCCACATTTATAAGCGTATTTCACTCTATTCTTACAATAAATATAAAGAAAAATATTGGAACCATTTTTGAGAAAATTTTGAAAATTTCGCAAGGGCTTTATGTACAATACCCCCAAATAATAAAGAATGTTATTCAAAATCGCAGATCGTTGAGTGAAGTTAGATCGACAGGGGAATATTAAGTTTGGAATCAATCCAAAACATACTTTACGCGCTAGTGTTGTTTACAAACGGACACACAGACAGATGGACGGACGGACGCACGGACGTTTTGAAAAAAAAAATCATGGGACTCGAAAACGTTTATTTCCGTTCAAATCTCGAAAACGATTTTCCGCAGCATTTCATAACTTTCTCTATACTGTGTATAGTACACGAGAAAGTAAAAGAGAGCTGACTTACAAATTATTAAAAATCTTTCGTCGTTAAAATAAAACTGACAATCCAGTGTAGAAAAAAGCCCAAAATCCGTAACAAACTAATTCCATCTTACGGATAGAGATTGAGTTGCTTAACTTTAGCTCCACCCGCAATTTTTCAACGGTTCAAGTTATCGCAATGCAATTTTCACAGAAGTGCATGAGGGAATGTGGATAAAAGATACGTTATTCATTTATATTTTATCACGTGCATTTTTCGAGACATTCAGGCAACTTTGTTTTTTTCGAATGAAAATATACATATTTGTATTTTCTTGTATACGTACGTATGTACGGAGTAATATACGTAGTACAGAGAAAGTTATGTAATGTTGCGGAAAATCGATTCCAAGATTTCAACGGAAATACACGTTTTGGGGTTCTCTGATACAGAAAAAGTGTTTTTTTTTTTCAAAATGTCCGTCTGTCTGTCCGTCTGTGAAGAGTACTAGCTCCTAATTTTTAGAACTCTGAAGTTTAGAAATTTTAAAACTGAATTCTTTCCGGCGTCTTCCTACAACCACAAAATTGAAGATAGAAAATTTTCCTCCAAATGCATTTTGTTCCCCATATTTCGTTCTCTAATTAAGGTGCTGTACATTTTTTGACATTTTTAGTAGTTTTCCCGCAATATTGCGTGCAATATTTTCAAGTTTAAAAATTACAAAAACAAGATTATCTAAAATACGCATCCAAAGTTTTCTTTAAACTTTTGGAAAGGATAGTGCTAATTGCACTCTATAAGATAGAATAAATGCCATATTGCTCTATTCTTTTCTATTTTATAAAATTACAAAAAAAAATATATTTTGCTTCTTTCCCACTTTAATATTTACACTAACGGCAGTTTGTTCACATTATTGTATTTATGAGTACATGTGCTTTAAATAATGTCATATAACGTTTCTCGAAAACGCAATAGTTCTCTGAGAAAATTAGCTCAAAATTCCACATTTTCAGATACGCTCAAACGCTATTTTCTCAAAAATTGCTCCAAATTTTTGCTTTAAACTATTTCAACGAATAGTGCTAATTGCACTGTTAACAATGACATTAAGTTCATTTTGCTGTATTCGTTTTTTTAAATACACAATTGTAATTTGATTGAAATATCACTCACAATAATATTAAATATAATAGTAATATGCACATTTCCAGCGATTGCATTTGTGACACTCTTGCATTTGTGACACTCTTGCATTTGTGACAGCAAGTGCTTGGAATGATTTCATATGAAATTTTTCAAACACTCAACAGTTTTCTGTGAAATGAGGTTCAAATTTTGCATTCACAGTAAGGCATAACAGCATTTTCGTAGAAAAAAAAAGGGCTCCAAATTTTGCAACAAATATTTCCATTTAGGTCGAGGTTTTAATCTTCTTTAGTATTCTTAAAGTAGTAATTGGATTCTATTGTAAGAAGGCCGAAAATTGAAAATGTCAAAAAATGTACTTTGGGCTACCATAGATGTCAACTGCCAAGGGGACGGGGCAAGTCAAAATAGCTAACCCAGATCAAAGGAAATAGAAAATTAATACGAGGAAGTCTGCGCCATTCTGTAGCACCACTAGTTACTTTTTCGTATACGTATGTATAAACGGAGTAATATACGTAGTATAGACGAAGTTACGTATGCTGCGGAAAATCGATTTCGAGGATTCAACGGAAATATACGTTTTGGGGTGCACAGATATCGAAAAATTGTTGTTTGAATGCGTAGGATTTTTTTCCAAATTGAAGAAACCGCTATTCATCAGGCTCGAGTCGATGCTATGAGATTTTGAAAAATATTCTTTAAAATTTGGGGTAATTTACTTGAAACCCCTGGGACATTTTCAAAAATGTCTCAAAAAGGCTCCAAATGTTTTCTTTAAATTTCTTCTAAGAATAGAGTAAAATATACTTATAAAGGTGGCATAGGTCTGATTTTCACGGTTAACACTAAACTTTCAAAATTGTAAAATTTTGAGTTTTTAAGCGTCTTTCTACAATTACAAAATTGAAGATAGATTTTTACTTTAAAGGAAATTGATTCTCCATTATTAGCTCTTTCAATAGGGTCATGTACATGTTTTTGAACATTTTAGAAGCTTCCGAAACAATATTGCGTGAAATATGTGCAATAATAAAAAACAAGTAGAACAAGATTTTCTTCCACACGACTTCATTTTTTTAAACTTTTGATAGGGATAGTGCGAAATGTACTCTATGAGTTGACATACACGACAATTTGCTCTATTCTTTGGTTTTGAAAAAATACAAAACTGTATTTTTTACTAATCTTTTAGGTCTTTAATATTTACACTGGCTGCAATTTGTTTACATTATTGCATTTACGAGTACATGTGCTTTAAATGGTGCCTTATAAAGTTACATCAAAAGTCAATAGTTTTCTGATAAAACAAGCTCAATATTCCGCATTTTCAGAAACGCTCAAACGCCATTTCCTCATAAACGGCGATAAATAAGCATTTTAAAGTAATTTTGATTGTTTTGGAACTTGTATTAAACGTATATTTTGAATGTAACTGGGACTCAAGGTTACACAGCGCTCCACTTGCTATCGCGCGCTACGGGATGGGAAGCTGATCGAATTATTTGAAGATACCAATCATAGTCAAAATCTTCAGAAAACTGTTGCAATTTTTTAGTGAACTCTGCTTTCCATCCTACCGCATTTTCAATTTTTTTCTTAGTTAAGAATTGAAGGAACTGAATAGTTGAAAATGCCATATGTAGGGTTTGCCATATGCATTGAAATAAAACTGTTAGTTACTCCAACTTCATTTAATGGGGCATCATATCTCAGAATATTAATGGGAACTGGGAAACAAAACACAATAGGAATAAATTACTAATTTTGTAAAAGAAATGTTGCACATTTTGAGAAAACAATTTTAATAATAATGAGCATATAATAACAACGTATGTGTAGGAAACTGCGGTCAGATAATAACAATAATAACTAAAATAAAAATATAGTAAATAAAGGTAAACACTCTACATTACTAATCAGTTTACTTGAGCATATGTTCAAAATGTTCTTCAACTAAAAAAACATCTGAATGCGTTTTTTGAAAGATTTATTAACTGCTGACAGTTTCAAAGCCGTGGCACTTTCAAATAGAAAAACAGAAACAGAACAGTCACGAATCGAGAAAGTGAAATCGCGGTACTGACCATGACATAACATTGTCTACACATATGTTCTCGGCGTATTGCCAAAGATACTCAAGCTAATCCTGTGTGATTTGCATCCTACACTGCCACAAATTACACCCTTATCACGTTTGCCTTCATTAAGATCTGAAAGGTCAAGATTTTGAAAGGCGCATGGCGTTTTGAGGATTTGCTCTGGGTCAGGTAAGGGAAGACAGGCCTTTTCGGGAAATTGTATTGTATTACTTACTGATGAACTTCACTAGCCATGACAATGTGAATTTAAGAAACATGCATTATTGTGCAATTGAGAATCCACACTGTCTCTGGCGTGTAGATCACCAGCGCCAATGTACGGCGTGGAATAGTGAGTGAAGAAATTATAGGATCATTTTCTCTAAAAAATACTGTAAATGGAGCACGATATTACCAACTGGCGCCATAGCCCCAGCCTCCCTACTAATAAATCATAGTTAAGAGATAAACCAGTATAACAGGTATGGGAGCTTTAAGTGGTATATGGCGGTCATAATATCGTGATGTCAGGAGGTCTTTACCACTATCACAAGAATGTTTATGATGGGATCTAATGAGGTCTATTATTAGTCCTCTGGGCTGTGGTACTGAAGACATTAACATGTGTGGTACGAAAAAATGCAGGCGCTTTTTTCTTGACAATTTTTGTTGTGAGTTGTTATATTCACTTTCGTCTTCTTTCGAATGCCATTATTCCATCGACGAATTAGTACTAGCAATAGCTTAATTGAAATTCTGGGGATATGAATATAAGCTTGATTACATCTCCTTTTGCAATTCAACAGTTCTGTGAGTGGATTATCCTGGGCAGCATGTTTCCGCTCAGCTGGCCTGTTTCCCGGCGGGCAAGCGAGTGGTTCCTGGTAGCTCAAAAAGCTAGAATGGAAGTGGTTTAATTTGATTCAAAATGCAAACAAATACAAGACACAACAAATGGTTGTAATTACATGTAACTTAAGATTAGATGGGGATGATTGAAAACTAGTAAACAGGTAAACAATGAGTAAAGTAAGACGAACGAATAACAAAACACAAATAATTAAGACTTTTTTTTGTTTGATCTTTGCATGAATGAAACTAGGTGTTGAGAGTATGCAGTTTGATTATGGTGCATCATTACCCGAAACGCGATACACATTTTACCCGAAAACCAATATTCACCAGGGTATGCACAATCCATCTTGCGTACCCGGAGGATTCGCTTATGAATTCATACATTTTTTTAAAGTTATGTTACATTAATTCGTAACAACGTTCTATATTACCACGTACAGGCGTCGAACGTGGAATGGAGTTATACCCTTTTCCCAGTCGGCCATCGTCAGTCGTAGGCAGTCAATGCCTTTTATCCCTTCGGCCAGAGGCTCGGCTCCGTTAGATGCCTGGAGTTTCCAGATGGTCACCCATCGGGGAACCGCTATGTGTCGAGCTGCTTGATTCCGTGACTTTACAAAGCGTAGTTAAGCAATTCAGCTAGCGACGCCGGCCGTCACTTCATTATCACATTTTCATCATTTCATTCATCATCCCTGCTTAAAACGTTCTATTTAGTGCAATAATTATAACATAAATATATATATTATATATTATATATTATATATTATATATTATATATTATATATTATATATTATATATTATATATTATATATTATATATTATATATTATATATTATATATTATATATTATATATTATATATAATTGTATAAATATGAATTATAAAATTGTATAAATGTAATATATACCTATTTCCTAGTAGAGCCCAGTCATGGGCGTGTAGCTGCGAGTGCGAGTGTGTGTGCGGGGCGTGCGCAGGCGGTCGCTGGAGGAGTACGAGGCGCAGCGGCCGGAGCTGGACGCGGGCACGCTGGAGCTGCAGCAGCAGGTGGCGGCGCCCGAGGAGGTGCAGCGCCTGCGCGAGGAGGTGCGCCGCGAGCGCCGCCGCCTCGACTCCGCGCTGCACCACACGCTCGGTGCGTATCTCCCCTCTCACTGTCTCTCTCTCTCTGTTTCTCTAGTTTTCCTAGGCTTAGGCTAGTCAAACCGACTTGGGTGACTCAGTGCATCAACTGCCACTTTAGTGTTTCTGACCGGCAGGTCCAAGGGTTCCAGTCCTGACACTGGGGCAGGGTTCTCAACACTAGCTACATAGCCAAGTCGAGTTCAACCACTGCCTGGAGGAGAATTCTAGCGACCGGCTGCTCTGATCGGCACCTTTTCCATGGTTTCTCCGAACAACACCAGGCCAATGCCGGAGCAGTAGGCTAACACGGACCACGCGCGATCTTTCCTTCTTCTTCCTTATCCTGTCCTCCCGTATACTCACCCACACTTACACATACACTACCCTACCACACATGTCAGGTGACGAGTCGGGAGCATAGAGATTGTCTCGGCTGGGGCGGTGCCCTGCTTGGCGAGACATTGCAGGAGGAAATCCCCCGCATGTATTCGCGCGCGATCTTTCGTTCCTCTTCCTTGCCCTATTCTCACCCCTTACTTACCCGCACTTAAACTTACGTGCACTACACTACCATACATGTCGGGAGACCTGTCGGGAGTTTAGAGCTTGTCCTGACTGGGGCGGTATCCCACTGCTTGGAGATGTCTCTCCATTTGGCGGGGGAAAATCAAAAACCACCTCTCGCGATAAAAAACATGCACAACACTTACGTGTCAAATGACCTTAAGCAGTTGATTCTCCCGGGAACAAATCAATCAGGCATGTCATGGTCGCGGACAAGGTAACGAGCATACTAGAGTTCGAGGGTACTACGTCCAGAGCAATTGGCGCGAGATTAGAAAGAGTTGTACAAATTGCTCTGGATGGTATTGATTACTCACTGCATACCTGGATCATAGCAATCTTTCAAAGAAGTCTGTTGTAAGTTATTACCCCAAATTTAGCTATATTAATTGCCATTTCATCTTCTACAGGTAAAAATAATCCATTGAGTAAAATAATATATCAGATTTTATATTTTGTCAATTGAAAGTAAAATTAAACCGACAGTTTCTGGTTCTCGTGTTTGCTTATGAGTGCAATTATTGCATTAACTTCCTACATTCAGTTTAGGAAGTTTAACAGATAAAAGTTCTTGTCTGGTCAGCTGCAGCGAAACTATCTTTCACCCCGTCTGGCATTACATCCACTCCTTATCATCTTTAATTAGGGTCTTGGGAGGAGGCGTCCCCTATTTCCTCGCCATTTCCCCTCTCTTACTAGGTCGCCAGGCCGGAACCCTACCTATAAATAACTCGCTGGGGCAACCATGGCCCTTTTCAGCTAGTTCTTCGGTTCTCGCCTAAGCTCCTCTGCGATCCTTGGATGGAATTAGCGGAATGATGGCTAATGATACGATAGGGACGGATGAAGCATGATGGATGAACATACGGAGAATGACGGATGGAGCATGCCGGTGGAAAGCTTATTGACAGGGAAATGGGAGTACTGCGAAATAACCTGCCGCGAACCCACATTTTCCACCACAAATTTCACTTAGAACCATGGGGATCGAACCCGCGCACCAGGGGTAGAGCGTGCAGTCTGATCACTAGCCGTAACTTACTGCTAGCATATGTTGACGGGAACTGGAAAAACTATCCGACATTTCTCAAGAGTATTAGTTTCAATAAACAATGAATTATACTGAAAGTTTCTATTGTTGGAAAAGGACCGTGAATTTGGCATCGTCAGCAAGCGTTGTATATCCTACGATCACAGACGTGATTCTTATCTGAGCTGAATTTGTTAGCTTCTTTTAAACATATTCAGAATCAATTCATCCTAATGTTCTTTAATGCAAGTTATTTGTTTTACTCTGGCATTAGTTTGCCCAGACAGATTATCGTACGTAATATTTTTCTCTTACTTGAAAAATTCAACTGCTTGCTAACAGAAATATCAAGAGACTTCTCTATTTGCTAAGAGGGACAAAGGCCCCTTCTTACTTTCATTTGGCGGTAAACAAATGTATGATTCATTACTCTTGTATCGGATTTCCACGAAGCACGCGTATTTGTCTATGCGGGCCTCGGACTAGCGACCCTTCCTTTCATGCATTGTGCAACCAGTTGCTTCATGGGTGTGCACACGCATGAAGAACATTCAGAAAAAAGTCATAGCTCTTTGTGCCATCTTTTGTCCACTCCCATTCATCTCTGCAATGTCAACAATTGGTCAAAACTGTAATTTTATTGCAGGTACTTGATATTTCAATCAGAGAATCCATTCACTTAATCTGTATTCAGTATTCTTCACAATAAATTACGACAAATGTGTTCATAAAGTGACTGCATATGGCAAAACAAGTTGTAAATCAAAGTGACAGTTTCACTGACATAAGGATTTAATAGAAGCACGCTGGACTATATCATGTGAGAATTTCGTATTACTACTAAAATTGTGAGGAGGATAATGACACGTTCTGGTTCAGAAATATGTACTTTCAATATCGATGTATGGTTCAACAGAACCAGACTACACCTTCACTTGGAAATTACAAAAACAAACATTGTTCTTCAGCAGATCACCTTCGGAATGCCATAAAAGACCCACATTGGAGGAATGAATTCAAAAACATGTCGTTTTATCTGCTTTCTATGGCTTGTAATACAAAAGAAAAGTTGTCATGAAAAATGTAATATGTAACTTCAATATGTAGCATATAGCTGTTTCTGAAGGTAGAGAAATGATTTCATAAATATTCGAGTTCAATAAATGCAGTGTGTTCTGCTGCACTGTTATTTGTGGTTTCCCATTTCGTTGTCCCGGAAGAAAATATAACAAGTTAAAAAATCGCATTTCGGGGAATCGCATTACACGTAACATGAAGCAGTTTGTGTAGTTGCGTACGCTTCCGCGGTCTGCGTTCGTCGAGTCTTTGCCGCCCGGAACGAGCCGCGTTTACGTCGGGGTGGCTCGTGAGTCAGCCAACATCACGTGGCCTTCCTCAACGCTCTGCTCCGACGAAGACAACAAGATGGTTGCGAAAACGTTGTCCTTCACGACGCAGACGCTGTTCGCCCCGGACAGGAAAGACTCAACCAAAGAACTTTGTGATCGAAAAGTCTTGTTCATGTCCGATCTTCACTAGAACCATTGAATTTTCAAAAATTATAAGACATTACTTTACTAAGTTCTTAAAAAATCCATTCTTCGATGTTACATATTAAATACTATTATTTTTAAGTTATAAGTAGTTTTCGTGCAAATTTGAGTTAAATCGTGACAATTTCACACAAATACGTAAATAACATTTTTTCAAAAACCGATCGGCTTTTGTCTTTGAGCTTGTAAGGATGGAGAACAAGTAACCGTAGTAGTATCTTTACCCCTTTCTCTCTTCCGAGTTTTTGAGGAACAATTAATGAGATAGGCAAAAGTCATCTCATCTAATTGGATCTTTTACTGTTTCTTCCTTCCGCCAGCCGAACGGACCGCTAAGGAAAGGATTTCAACTTAATTGAATTAATGCCTGATTTTCCGTGGCGATGCTCAGGTTCTTCTGTCTGATCACGCAACCCGCTACGCTCCTTTCACCATCTGGCAGCGAAAGGAAGTGTCATTCAGGCGACGAAATTGGCGATTATAATTTTGCTCACAGATTTCTTTTAGGTCTGTTGCTGTAAATTTACATGGGACAACCGAATTTACTTCGGTTCAGAAGGAAGGGGTACAAATTATTTTTTTGCCCTGAAAAATCCACTGGTTGATATATGGATGGAGGGTGGGTAAGCCCAACATGCCACAACAAACCCGGCTACTCGAAACTCGAAAACGCCGGACAGATCTCGCCACTCCTTCCTTAGCAATCTCGGCCATCTGGCCGGCTGCGGTTGAAGTATAATAAACCTTTCTGAATTATTTGGAACAAGTTCCACATTCATTGCGGTTGACTTTTCAAAAATTATATTTATGTTTAGTATTCATGCGTCAGAGCATTTGAATCATTTAAACTGCTTGGAGGCGAAATAGTTAGCGTTATCTCCGTACAAAACCTACGTGCTCGAGTTCAAGTTCCAGCTCGTGTAAATACAAGGTGTGGGGATAATGTTAAATGTACTCTATAAAATGACATAAACGCCATATTCCTCTATTCTTTGTTGTTGTTTTCAGAAATTACAAAAAAGTAATTTTTTGACTTGTCTTTCACCTTATTACTAGTCATATTAGCGGCAATTTGTTCACATTTTTGTATTTATGAGTTCATGCGCTCTAAATAATGTCATATAAAGTTTCCCGAAAATTCATCAGTTTTCTGTGAAAAGTAGATCAAAATTCCGCATTTTCAGAAAAAGTCAAACGCCATTTTCTCAAGAAACGGTTCCATATATTTTCTTCAAACTCTTCCAACAGATTGTGCTAATTGTACAGTTTAAGATGACATAGAATTAATCTTGCTGTATTCATTTGTTTCTTCTAATATTACACAATTATATATTTTTTTAAATATCTCTCACACCTTTAATATTCACATTTCCAGCCATTTGTAAACACTATCGCGTTTATGACTAAAAGTGCTTGAAATGACTACAAATTAATTTTTTCGCAAATTCAAAATTCAAATTCAATATTTTCTGTGAAAAGAGGTTCAAATTTAGCGATTAAACGCCATTTTCTTAAAAATGGCTCCAAATGTTTCAAAGAAAATTGCCATTTAGGGTGAGATTTAATATTCTATATAATATTCTATATAAAATTCTATATAATAATAATATTTCCGTTCTACTATTAGAAAACCGAAATATTAAGAAAATTAAAAAAAATGTCTTTGCTGGCCAGAGTATGTGGCAAGTTCATGTAGCTAGACGAAACTAAAGGGAATAGAATACTAATACGGGAAAGCCTGTGTCATTCTGTAGCACTAGTTTGAGTTAAGCATACAACTACGTGCATTAAAATATTTCCAAATGCAGTGAGTTGGAAATTTTTTTTAAAAAATCCATCAAATTATTAAATTACTACAGAGACGCTTCAAGAGCCATTGTAGGGATGCATATGAGAATCGAGAGATAAAATAGAACTGATTTGAGAATGGATTGGGTGATTAGGAGATCCGAGTTTGATTCCTGACTACAGCAGTCAATTCTTCGACCACTCAAAATATAATTTATGTTTTCTTGACAGAGATTTTCCTATCCGAAGCCAATTATCTCCATACTTTCCAATGGGTTAAATATTAAACAATACACGAAACATTATCGCGCATGATCCTCAGATTCCGAGTCGGGAGAACGTAAGGACCTTCCCTACAATACATTCACGTACGAAAGGCAGAAGATAAGCTTTCACGCCCAGGGCGGGATTCCAACCAGCATTCTTCGAATCTGCGGTCCTTCTAAGCGGATCGCTGAGTTGCTACGCCTTTAGCCACCTCGATCCTTCATGTCGACTGAATACAATTACAAATAAAAATAACAACAAATTACCACAGCCATGATCATTTAACAAAACGACATCATATAATTTTGCACTTTAATAATAGCATTTACGTCGATCTAATATTTTGCAGTTTAATAATAACATTTACTGCAAAGAAAACTTAAAGGGTACAAGAGAAGCCTTTCAACGGAAAATAATTTTCTAACAAATCTGGAATTTTATCAGTTATTTTTGTGTTTAGAAAAAAAAGTAAAAATACAGTATAGCATTATTAAAACAATGTAGGCTTTCATGATCGAAGTCATAATGAATATTATCTTTCAGGCGAGAGGACCGGAATATATTGGAACAGATGTTTAATTTATGTATTTTATTATACGTCAAAAACAGTTAAAAACTCTATGTTACGTACTATGAGTAGAAGTGTATTTTCTACAGGTTTTCGTAAATTCTGGGACCCACACTCCAGCCCCTTTACAAAGTAAATTCTGAATACAAATGAAAATTTGCGTTTTTGCCAAAAACTGATAAGAAAATATTTGCTCCCATGTAATAAAAACTATTCGCGAAAGAAAAACAGCTATAGATGTGGGCTATTAGTATCTCTCATGATGCCATATGTTTTTTCAACTCCGGCAGCATTTTTAGGGACGGAGTGATGGCGGGCGAAGAGTCCTCTTGAACGGTTCACAGATTTCAAGGTCTGGAAGATAATTTCAATGCTAGTGTTGTTTAGATTCAGGGAAGCAGGTTCACACCTCCAAAATAATTTAATTAAGTTTGCCAATTTTTATTCTTCATTGTGAATAACATTGTCCCATTTATGTTTACTAAAATAATATTACTTTTACTATGTGTTATGTTAAATTTATCACCACACTTTTTTGATGCGTTTTATGTTTTTCGTTGATGAAAATTGCGTCTAACTAATACTTTAAATTAAGATAATAATACTGGAATCTCAGGAGCTCTTGGCATACAGACTTCGTGAATGCCATGTCAGGGATGACAAATTCCAAGCAAATGAAAATGTACACAATTTATAACTCGCTAATTTCTAATGTTAGGCCAGACGTAAGGTGTTAGTCCCTAGTGTCAAAATAACTGATTGGTCACAGTACGTCATCTTTACTTTGTTCTGGAGGGATCCGTCAAGACACTGGTCTTTTGAATGAGTGCTGAGCCAAACACATAAATAGAGCTGTAACAAGATTATGGCAAAACGTAAACCTGTTTACATTGTTCTCATAAGTTTCATCGTCACATTACATAGCGATTTGGGGCTACGAATTCTTATCGACATTTAGTAGCTAATTCAGTGCAATGATGTATCCAAGTACAGTGCGTATGGTTTGCAATGCAATTCCTTGTCCACATGAGTATCACGATGGGTACGTGTGTTTTTGTTACATAAGAACAATGGCGTCATATCTTTTATTGTTTCAAAATATTACTCATACATTTCCAATCAACTGCGTGTAGTCCTGTCGATGTGTAACTCCTGCACAAAATACACTTCACAGAATGAAACTATAGTCATTCCTGTCTAAATAAATTATGACAGAGTATCACAGTTTGCCATTGTGGAATTTTCTATATACAATAATTACCAGACCACCTTGTATTAATTATGTGGAGAACTTGTTCTTGTCAAAATCACGGACGGAATTCGTAAGTGGTATATTAACGATTCAGATCGTCTATTAATCTGTAGTTGGAGGACGCACGCACAGATGAAGAATTACTTAATGCTATAAACCATTATGAGAGAGAAACCTATAATAGGATTACGTAACACAAAGAGCGTGCATTTATACAAAAAAACTCTAAAAAACGTCTCCCAGAGTATCCGCAACAATTAATTTTATGAGGATGAGAACATGAAGACCGTGCAGTAAATTTTTCTTTTAATAGAGCAATAACGTTCTTTAAAATACATTTTACAATAATTATTTCTTCACTATTACATAAATGTACCACCGTTTATTACTACAAGTATTTACCACATGGGTCTCTTGGGCACGGAAGTACGACAAACAATACTTCCAACTGAAAGCAATACTATTTAATTATATTTACTTGATTTTATATTGGTATAATTATAATCATATTTATTTGTCCTAATTTATCGAATGTTCTAAATTCGGTTATTGAATCAAATAATTTTACAACCAAATATGATAATTTACTGTCAATTTTGAAGAGAAGTAAAATATTTTCTAAAACATTTGTGACCACAAATTTTCCTCCCATTTCCCACTCCACAGACAATATATAGCCTTCTCCCGATCAACGGTCGCTCGTGCTGGCGTTGCAATCCATCACATTCATTTTAGCAAACGCTTCAACCGAGACGGATTCTCCATGACTTGCAACACTTTTGAGATTATGAGAAAGAGGTGTCTCCCGTATGTAATTCATACACAAAAGAAGGTGTGTTATTTTCCTGTAATGCATACTTACGTTTTTTAATATAATATAAAAATTGTAATTTAGACTGTTTCCCCTTTCTTTTATTTTTGAGTACAAAGTTTCTAAAATTAAGAATGTGAGAACGGAGTTGTGAATAATGTATGTTTTTGAAAAATTAAAAAATATTTGTGCCTGAAGATGCCGATCAACATCGTCGAAAAGTTGCGCTAGACTAATCATAATAGTTGAATATACTTGTATGTGTGTATCAAAGAAAATGTTTACTATATTTTCGAAAGCATTTAAAATAGAAACATCTTTTGTTTACCAAAAAATAACCCGTGTAACATACGTAATATTGACAGAGTAAGGAAATATTTTGGTTTCCCTCTTTTTATTTCATAATCCTACTAAGTCTACTCTAGAGTGTTTTGTTGTTGAATTTTAGTATTTCAGAACTTTGTTTTCATTTTTATATTATTTTATTGTCTATACCGACTAGAACAAGATTTTATTTAATTTCGAATTTCAAGTTACAATGCTGAAGTCTTCTTGAAAGTGGAATAAAAACAATGCCAATCCTGCTGCCGTTGGCACTTGATGGTTGCCGGAATATTACCTACGACGTAGTAGGAAAGAACGGACACACACAGACACGAGCTGTTGATATTTGCATTTATGTACTTACAGACTTTTAACAATTAACATATATGTATAATAAGACAACACTTTTAAGCAACCTCGCTTCCCCCAATCGCTGACCTCCGGCTGCCTAACTACGTTTCGCTCAGTAATTCATCTAACTCGACTCCACGACGCACGCATTACCCAGCCGCCGTGAACAACTCTCGTGAGAGACCAAACGCCGCTTGGCTCAGCAGACGCGAACCTGGATGATACCACCTAGGTGATACCGTGCCGAAGCACATGGAGATGCCACTGGTCCGAAGACAGGACACAACAGTTCCGCGTGAGGCGTCTTCTCCCACCTATTGGCATTCGCGAATC
Organism: Gryllus longicercus; assembly: GCA_038098605.1. Taxonomy (NCBI): domain Eukaryota; kingdom Metazoa; phylum Arthropoda; class Insecta; order Orthoptera; family Gryllidae; genus Gryllus; species Gryllus longicercus. Next base: position 190,996 of record JAZDUA010000487.1, read on the forward strand.
ACGTAGTCCCTCCCGCTCCCCTTGCCCGGCCGAGCGGTCCATGCGCACATCTGAGGTCCGCTGGCCAGCTCTATGACGCCCGTGCGTTATAGACTCGCCTCTGGCTCTTGCCGCCTCTGCCTCCTGGCGTACCTGGCGTACCTTCCCTGCTTCAGAATATAACTTTGCTTACCAATACTGGTCTTGTCCGTGGTTGCAGTAATCCCACTTGCCGAGGCTCCACCCACCCCCTCAGCGTCCAGGCGCCCACATCATGACGCCACATACCTCGATTTGTGTGTATGTCCCAACAATTGTGATACTTTTCTGCGCGATATGTTAACGATGCACTAGTACACTGAACGTTTATAAAACATTTTACCCCGATTAAAGTCAAAAACTTTTTAGCCTGATGGTTACTGGTGTGGAGGGGAAAAGTGGTACCTTCAAAAATATTAAAATTTCAGCGAAATCAGTGAACGGAAACAACTGAGTTACAAGGCGTCTCTTATTAAAACAATTATAGCCTATAGAAGTTGAAAATACTATATTCATGATGTACGGAGATATTTGAAAAATGGATTTATGAAAACATATTTAAGTTGAAAATATCTCCCCGGTCTTCTCGTGACGCACACTACATGTATGGTTTGAAGTTTCTTTAAAGTTTTCGAATAATTAAATCTTGATCTCAGTTGCACCGGACTATGAAGGAAAGTCTAAATAAGTGGTGTCGTAGACTATGGTTTCGAGTGGGTCTTTTCACCATCTGGTTTTGATGTGTTGTGCTCATACCATAACACTTCCAATCTGAAAATATCCGATCGATTATTTTATTCATTTATCCTTTCTCATGATCCATCTATCAATCAACATTGAGTGGATGACGAAGATTAACCGCTACTGAAATCACCTGTCCCTGGGAATACATGCAGACATACGCATTACAACTTGCATACACTCAGAACTGAGAATAGCATTCACGGTCCTCAATACTTGAGTAAAAGTTTATTTAAACACTTTTTAGAATAGACACTAATAAAATTTAAAACCTGGATAAAAAGCATGAATCTTAATAATCATACCCATCAAAACTCACCAGTTAATAAATGGAGCAATTAAACACGCAATTTTCGCTCGATTCTTAAAATAAAAGCATGCAATGGTACAACGTTGGTGCAATGGGGTCATTCTTGGGCACATATTAAACACTTGTTATAATCTCATTAATGGCAACATATATAGCACTTACTGAAGACAACATATATAGCGAATGGTACGTAATTAGTACTATCAGTGAGTGTCCTGGTAGCGTTCGTATAATCTAGGTTATGGACGCATTTCCTAGAAAAGAATATACAGATGAGTCATGTAACTTTACCACCGCCTGTAATTTAAGAACGGTTGAAGCTATTGCAAAGCAGTTTTTACGGGTCGCAAAATTATCGAGATTACTAAAAAATGTGCTTATCTAACATATAATAATATGTATATCATTGGATTTGTCTTTTTACGATCGTCATGATATGCTAAAATATGCATAGTTCCATTTGAATAAAGCAAAGTTATCGTGAAAACTGCATTGCATAAACTTTCACCGTTCAAAAATTACATGAGATGCTAAAGTTCACCCTAAGTACTCACCCTGAGAACTGACTGACAAGATGACCTGAACTGACAAGTTGTCAACTGATGTTCAACTGATCCCATACAGAATCGATACATTGTATTATTGAATGTTTTTATGTTAAAAATAAAAATTGAATGCCTGTTTAATGGGCACTTATTGGTCCATATTCATATTTCATTGTAGGTAATGTACTAATCATAAAACTGACTAGTATTGTAAGTAACTTGTAATATATATGTATATATATACATATTGTGGCGTCACCGATTAATTAAGTATAATTTTATTATGGCATCGCCAATAACAAATAATTCCTACAGCTGGAAATAGCTCGCGTCGAGAAAGAAGTGGGTCAAAGGGACGCTGCCTTCGCCGCGACGGTTTCTTTCGTCACGCAGGGCCGCCCCGACCGCACTCAGCCTCCTTTTCAGAGGCGGACTGTTTATTGCCCCCTCATAAATAGACATAATGGCCCAGGCCGAAGCCCGGCCGAACAATACGCACCCTCGCGCCCACTTTCTTTGCCACCACCCTGGAAGGAAGGCGGAGCCCCCCAAAGGGGCTGGCCGGGTGTCAATTAAGACGACGACGCATTTACAACACGTCGTAAGCGAAACCTTTTCTTGGCCATCAACCGATCCCTTTTCAAACAATGCTCGCCCCCGCATCCGTTCTGGCACGCGACTGGACTAGGCACCCGAATTCCCGCAGGGGCTGTTTACAAACTAAATACAGTAGGCTGTCGATTAGCCCATGCCGACCGTCGAGGATCCGTGAAATGCGCTTCTGCACGCGCACGTGTCCAGACAACTGACAAAGGGAAGCGAGCGAGAGAGAGAAGCCAGTGTCAGACAGAGAACAATCGACGGAAAAATACGGGAAAATTGCCACATGATTGGTTAATCAGGATTCTGCGACGCAGCCACCCTCAGCCAATGGGAAGCTTCGCCATGAGGGAAGGGAGAAATTCAGAGCTAGGAACATTTTGGGAAGGGGAAAGGAACTTCTTTTAAAAACGAGATGCAGGGAGAAAACTTTATCTGTTAATCGGAGCGCGACGGGGGAGGAACTCTCCCAGAGAGACTTCTAAGATTTTTTCGGCCAGACTTCTAAGACTTTTTCGGAACGCTCCTAAGAATTTTTTGAGAGCTAATTTTTTGTTACTTAGAGCTACTTCGGAGATACTTCGAGATACTTCCAAGATACTTCTTGGTTGCCAATTCGCTCGATTACTCAGTTACTTACGATCGGGACGCGAGTTTGGGAAAGACTTTCCCAGAATCGAATTAGCTAGGACGCGACTAGTGGACTTGTCGCGGAGGACACTCGGGCGGGAGACTACCGGATCCCGCGCCGTTTCCGCATCGGCCCATCAGCCTTTGCCGCCTCCCGCTTCGGGCCCAGTGACGGCACACCGCGTTACGTCAACGCCCGTGGCCATTCGCCCCTCTGAGCCTGCTCGAGCCGGCGACCTGCCGAGAGGGGGACGCGCCGCTGCCTGCCGAGAGAGGACGCGCCGCTGAAGGTCAGCGACCCGGGACCGCCGCTGCCTCTGCTCCGGAGCCGCAGCTCGGCCCGCCCGCGGAGACAACGCAGCCACTGGTGAAAAAATACGAGACGAAGCCGTTTCGCAGAACAATCGTAACGGCGAGAAACTGCAAGTGGCCGCGCTCAGGCCCCGCAGACCTTAAATGATGAATAGCAAGTTTCATCAAAGAGTAAGCATAATGTGTTAGCTGTAAGGGAATTAGCAAATAGTAATTAGGACAGTCAGTCCACAAAGTAGATTTAGTAGAAAACTTGCGTCGCCCTTTGCGACATGTAACTTCCCTGGCAGCTTTTGGTGCCAGGAATAAATTGTTATTTGTCACAAATGACTCTGTGCTAATTCACGACCTCCCAACTCTTCCATCCAGTCACATTTCAGGAGCTGAACCTGGCGCCCTCCCCCGCTCACATTAGTAGGTTTGTTTACATTTGGCTGGTCCCAACGTGGGGCTAATTTAGTGTATCATTAGGTTTGTTTACAATATATATGTATATATATATACATATATATGTATATATATGTATATATATCACGTATCTTTTCCCCGGAATTTCCGCCTCTCGCCGAATCGGCTGGACCCCCCACTGAGTTGGCGTGTGCGCGCGTGCTGTTGCAGAGGCGGAGGCGGCCGAGGAGGGCGCGGCGCCTCCTGAGGCGGCCGAGGAGGACGAGACGCCGCCCGACGAAGCGCCTGCGGAGGTGGGTGGAGCTGGATGCCAACCGCCGCTCCCCAGAACACGTGCGAACAAATGGGGGTTTGAGCTAGAAACCAGGTTTTTGCTTTAGTCGGGTTTTTCAGATAATGTTTTCAACCTGGTTTTTGTTTAACAGGGTTTTCGTACAAATCAGAGTCTTTTTTTTTACTTATTTAAGGTTGCTTTTCAACTTCTAAGATCATACAGCGGTCACTGTAAGTAACATTGGTTTCGTAACTTTGGGGGTAACTGTAACGCTAGCAGAACTCGCACACTCTTACACGGACCCACAAACATCGATGCCCCAGGTGGAATTCGAACCCGTGGCCCTTCAGACACGAAGCGGCTACGAACCTTCAGCCTTAGCGACCTCATATATCCAGGCCGGCTTACCTTTCTTCTGAATAAGTTATTTTTTCAAAATATTAAAGTTTTAGAGTGAAAACAAGGAGCGTCTGTTAAAACAAGCCTTTGGTTATAATGTAGTTTTGGGGGTTCAATGAAGGTTTTGGAGTTAAAATAAGGTCACAAAACTTCGAAACCGTTCCTCAAAAGGGGCCGTGTAAGTCAGCTCTAACGGCGCATAAATACGTCTCCGAACCAATTCCTATGCCCCGAGCTGCAGATTGTAAACGGCTGACTTGACTTTGTTTACTGAGGTATGACTGACGAATAATATTTCTTTGACTGCTTAGAAGAAGGATCATGTGTAACTTTTCGAAAAGATGATTTTACGCGTACTGCTGCGTAAAAATTAGGAAATTAAGAAAAATATTTTCTCCCCAAAACATTCCAAATTATTTCCTTAATTTTGACGATCAGAACAAGTACACTTATAAAAATGGCGAATGGCCCATTTCCTCTCAAGTCTTTATAATCGAACATTGAAAAATAATTAACATCGCAGAAGTGCAATATAGATTATTGAGGTATTATTAGTTTTCGTAATCTATTTTTAACTAGATTCACCAACAGCACATAATTTTTCGCAATATTTTGTCTCTCGCAATTTTTTAAAATAATGAAACTTCAAAGAAAATTAGCCTTGTTTGGTTTGGAGTCGTTGGAGTCGTTTGTAAGAAAAAAATATAAATTTCATTAATTTTTAGCATAAATTACGAGAAAACTACACGTTTTTTCAAAACGCTGTAGAAGGATTTATTTATTTATAGATCTATTTTTTGAAAATATTTGATTAAAAAATTCCTATCTTCAATATTGTGTTTTGCAATGCTAGTTTTATACAATTTTGAAAATTTTATACAATTTTCTTAAACACGTTCGCCGAAAATGCGATCAGCACCCCTCTTATCGTACTTTGCTACACACGAGAGAAAATTTAAAGGAAAAATATTGAATAATGTAATGAAAAACAGTGTTTAAAAATGGTCTATATTTCAAGCAAAATTACACGAAAACTACTCAAATTTTCGAAAAATTGTAAATGATCTTATTTCATGTTCTGTCATTAAAGAACAGAACTTAATGTAAATGCTGCTTTCAATTCAATTCATTTTTCAGTGAAAATGAGACTTAAGTCTTTTTTTTAGCCGTCCCTTACGCTATTTGCGTATTTTAGGAAATTTTGAAAATGTTGAGGCTTTATCTAACATACGCGCCAAACTAAAAATATCCGTTTCGAACTCGCAAGGCCACGGGTTCGTTCAGATCGTTCGGACAATGTATCAATTTGGGAGAAAATCGTCTCAGCGTTTTGAGCGATAGTGTTGACCACGGACGGAGGGATAGACAGACGGCCACATGGAGGGAGAGACATACTAATAGTCGGAGAAACTGACGATGGGACAGACGGACGGAGACACGGACGGAAAGATGGTCGGATGGACGGATAGACTTTTTGACGGGCGGTCACATGGACTGACAGTCACTCGGACGGAGAAATCAACCGACAAACGAATGGACGGACAGATGGAGACCCAGACGGACGGGCGGACAGACTAACGGAAGGAAAGAGAAATGGACGGACATGCGAGCGGAAGGACCAACGAGTAGACAGAGAGATGGAGAAGGACGGATGGTCACACATACGAACAAACGGACGGATTGACGGAAGGACGTTTTGACAGAGAGACGGACAGCAGACATGTGACGAACAAACGGACCGACGGAAGACAGTCGGACAGGCAGACGGAGAGACGCACTAACAAGTGGACGGACACGGTCGGAGAGGTGGACTAACTGACGGTTGCAGATACGGTTGGACACACTCACGGACACATGGTCAGGGACACGGACGTCACATGGACTGCCGGAAAGACGAACACACTGGCACACGATGGACAGGCGAACGGCGGATCGATTGGCAGACGGAGAGACCGGAAGGCAGACGAGAGGGGCTGACAGACGGAATGACGGATGGACGAATGGACAGTCGGGCGGACAGACAGGGTAACAGCCGGAAGGCCAGATGGACGCACAGATAGGCGAACAGACGTGAGGTGAGCCGAGAGGCTGACGAATACACTGACGGACAGACAGACGGACAACCAGACGGACAGACAGACAGACAGAAGATCGTCCATAGGGACGGACAGAGACATACGCACAGACGGACAGATTGACGGAGCGTCAAATGCACCGAAAGACAGACAAAAGAGCGGACAGACGTACAACTCGACTAACGATGTACATACGTACAGACGGGCGCACGGAAGAACTGACTGGCGGGCGGACGCACGGACGAACGAGCAGACGGACGGAAAGACGGACGGACAGCCAGACGCTCGTACAGACGGACATACAGACATATTGACGGTCAGACAAAATGGTATTTTACGGTCAACCGATTTTTCGATATCAAGGACTCACAAAATTTGGAATCTGACTACACAACGTGATGGAGGAAGGGAACATATAGAAACAAGATTTTGTCATTTTTTTGTTACCAGAGCCCGACAATAAAGATTTTCTTTTGAAATTTGCCGATTTTCGAGGCTCGTTTACAACACTTTCTCTTGACTTTGTACGTAGAAATGCGTGAAAGGGAATATTATATCTTTCAAACAGGTCGAGTACATTTTTTGAAAATATAAGTTTTCTTGTAAATTTTTCTTTAAGTATAGACAGGTTTTAAAAATACTCTCAAAACAGCTTTTTTCTTTATTTTTGTTCTCGAATAAAGCCAAGTACGTTAATAAAAGTGGTTCAGGTACCGTTTTCGTTGAACTTCGAATTTTGAAAATTGCAAAGGCTACAAAGAGTACGAGACAATATGTGCAGTTGATGACACTTGTTTTACTTGATACTAACCTGGGAATACACCTTTTCGTTTTAATTTTTACTTTTCATAACAGCAAAAATACTATTTACCTTTTTAAATAACACAGTATGTATCATAATATTTTTACTGCTTCTAGAACATGTAGAGACGTCAAAAAATGATCGTTTTTTGCCGATAAACAAGAAGTGCAAACTTTCGTATAGCAAAGGGACACATGTGATATTTGCCCCTTTATTAGGTAACTTTATACGCACAGATGCTCGGTAGGACATGTTCCGACGCTTTCGAAGAGATTCCATGCAATGTTGAACATCTGTACATGCGGAGTTGCCTAACAATCTGGGGAAAATGTCACATGTAAAACTTCTTTTGTATCTCCAATGATATGCTCACTAACAAAAGGAATTATCTTAGACTCCTTTGCATGCCATAGAAGATTTTACTAGATACCAAGACGTAACTTTTGTACTAAGACACCTACTACGTTGCAACGTAGCTTTACCGCACAGCGTGTGTAATGTACTAGTAATCTAAAGATTCGTCTGCAATATCAATGAGGAAAGTAACTTAGATAATTTTGTAACAAATCGGAGGTGACCTTTTAGCCCTAGTAACAGTTTGGCACCACACTCCTGTAGTCTTGAAGTCCCCATGTACTCGATTTGTGAGAAACATTTCCGTATTGAATGCACAAATGGGCGGTAACACTTTAGGGGGTTTTAAAGAAATTCTGAGCGTCACTGAATGAAAGGAAAAGCGGTGTCACCTCTATTCCAAAGTCACAGTACAGTCGTGAATTTTGCCGAAATTAACATCTTTGTATTGTTCTGACGGTTGTATTTTTTTACATTTTTGTTCAGGTGGGTGCCACTATGTATGTAATTGTGTCATTTGGGCAATGATATTTATATATTATGTTAAGTAATTATATTTACAAATTGTAAAATATTTTTAAAAAAGTGTTAAGTTATATATTTTACCTTCTGCGATTCTCTACGCTCTACGGACACTTATTTTATTAACTATAATGTTCCTTAATAGAAAGTTAAAATTTTAGCTGCCCATAGCTACCTATTCACGAGTATTATGCCTTTCGCTTGCAGCACATGTGGTTTCTCTACACCTGAAAATGGCAGTCAGAAAAGGTGGATTATAAATCTCTTAAAATATTTAAAAAATGTATTTAGGTATAGTTTAAACTTTACATTTTAACAAATAATATACTAAATTTTCATTAATTTTGATTCCATAAAGTAGCCTATAAACTATTTCTTATTAATATGTCTTGTGTTTAAGAATTAATAATTATTAAAACTATTTTATTTCCGAAATATCAGTTTCGAAAAACAAAAAGATGGATTAAAAATGGCAGACTAAAATATACAAAAGTGCCTTGATTTACATTAAAATCATCCAAAATCCTCAAGGACCCCATTCATGTAAATGAAAACAATTTTCGCAATTCCGATCCGCCGTATTGGATTCACCGTTTTAGTTTTTCAATAATCTAATTTCATATTCTTATTAAGCGATCTGAAAAAATATACAATTTTTATGTATATCAAACAAAACCTTCATATTTTGGCGAGGTTTTCGTCAATTAAGGCCAGTGTGGCACGCTAGTGGAATCGGTGCAATTGGCGAATAGAATCGGTGCAAACAAAAAGGTTTGATTTCACATTTTGCCAGTTACGAATTAACGGTGGGAAACTATTGTTAAAATATAAATTCAACTTTCTTTGCATAAATGTTCGTTGTCCGTGAGCTCTGTGACGTGTATAGAGTGTCCTCTAACTATGAATGTTAAGAAAAAATGATCGCTGTCCGGAACTCAGAACCTTTTTGTTCCTCTTACAAATTTGAAACTCCAGGTAATCGAACGTTTTTGTTGTCTCCAATTCAATTGCGTAAATGTGGCACCACAAATTCCGTACTTAGCAAGTAGCGAGCGTGCACTCGCCCAAAGTGGAGTAGCCGAGGTCCTCGGGAAATATTTGCTTCTTCCAAAGTTCTTATTAAAGATATGCCTCAAAGACCTGCTATGTTTAAAGTTATAAATGTCTAATTAGCCAGTTAATTTGCCCATTAACTAGACGATTTGTATAAAGATGTATCAATGATGATGAATGTATCATTTCGGATTAGCCACGTAGTTCGTATTAGCCACATGGCGTAGCTTAAGCAACTCGATTCTCCTTGTGTGGGGCGTCATGTATATTGTAAAGATTTTGGAATACAATTCGTTGAAAATTGTGCGTGCCATAGACCAAGTTTATTTTATGTTACTCGCGAAAGCCGAAGGCAAAAACTCGTCACCGCAACTCGAAAGTGCAATGCAACAGCTAAGGTGTACAGTGAGGTTAGGTTAGGTTAGATATCGTGTATATAACGACCAACAAGGTGGAACAGGAAACTACACATCTTGTCTCTCACTCGACTTCGAAAATTTCCACCAGCAGTGTTTTTTTTTTAGATGTGTGTTATCTCTCATCACCGTATCGTACTTTAGCTACTTTAGCCTCCTCGAGTTGTCTAATGGACGAAGTATGTTTCGAAGTTGTCCACACATCGGACTTTATTCACACATTTTGAGCCCTACTAACATTCACCGACCAATTCGCGAATTAGCCAGATTCGGCCACGAGCCAGACTTTGGTGTGTTGCGCAGGCGGCGGAGGAGGACGCGGAGGCGCTGGAGAAGCGGCGCGCCTACCTGCAGGCGCAGCGCGACCGCCTGCTGGCGCTCAAGAAGAGCGAGCGCGAGCGCCAGCTGCGCGACTCGGGGGCGGCGGCGGCGGCGGCGGTGGCGGGCGGCGGCGCGGGCTCGGCCGCCGAGGAGGCGGGGGCGGGGGCGGCGCCGGCGCGGCCGCGCTCTGCGCAGGCGGCGGCACAGCGCGCGCTGGCCGGCCAGGCGCGGCCCGTAAGCGCGCGCACGCTGGCGGTGCGCAGGGCGCTCGCCGACCGCCTCCGGGCCGAGGTGGTGAGCGGGCGCTAGGAGGCGCCGCGCCCACCCCTTCGCCCACGCCCTCGCCCTCGCCCTCGCCCTCGCCCCGCCTAGGCCCGACCGCTTGCCCTTTGGCTCCCTCTCTTCTCAATCTCCTTCCTCTCTCTCTCTTCGCTTTGCGGGCATGCGGGAAGGACGCGATGTTTTGCAAGGATGGAAGATTGAAATGTCTCCCAAGCTGTTGTCAAAGACATATTTAAACGATCAATTTTTTTCGATGGTTAAGCAAATTATTTGAGGGAGCCAGTTTGTGGGTACGTCAGTGTACAGGTTTTGGGAAATAATTAATGGTAGGTTTGGAGCGGAGGCGGAACTGCAGGGGCAGATTTGGGGAGACAGGAGATGGGAGCAATTCAGGGGGTAAGGGTGGGTGAGGACGGAAGTGTGTATAAAGGGTGGGAGAGAATGAGTGGGAGGAAGGGTTCGGAGGGTCATATTGGTGACAATGGTGATGAAGGACCTATTCTGTAGTGAAATTGGCAGCGACAACTATTAGAAGTATTAAGAGAAGTACGCAAGAGAGCTGGGAAAGAATGGATAAATTATGAAATAACGGTTGCAAGATCGAAGGAGCTGGTTGAGAGCCTCATGTTTGGAATGTAGTTCTGTAATTAGGAAGCCAGGTATAAAGATGTATCACATCTAGAAGAGGGGTGTCAAACTCGCTGCGGATCAAGTTTCATATTTTCGACAAAAAAAGCTTTTTTACTTATTCAACATTCCAAATTTCATAGTTTTTTATATCTTAACTAGCGAATAAAGAAACAAAAATGAAATCGATTTCTTTTTTTCTTCTGTGATAAATTGTAAATAAAAAATAGTCCGTGAGGAAATAATAAAAAGGGGCTTGAAGAACAAAATTGAAGACACAACGCGTAATTAACAACGTATTAATTGAGTCTATGTCTATAAAACATCACGGTTTTTGTACATTTAAGCAGCATAACAGTGAACTGTTTTACTTAACATCGAGCAATACTAGTTAATATCCAAAAGCAACTTGCCGTGTCAGAGCGTTTTCTCAAGACTCAAGCATGACAGAAAACATACTCCCTTCGTTTCGGTGAACATTTTTTTATCGATATGGGACAAAAACGGATTGAACTGCGGGTCATGATTATACACATCGTGGGTACGACTTTTTTTTCGAGCTGCCTGTTTGACACCCCTTTGGAAGTTAAGAGGGTTGTGGCCAAGTGAAATAGATGTATGGTGGTCACGCTTCTATAAATTTGACTTAAAGTTTTCCACAGGTGAACAGCATTGTACTGAACACACTTCCAGTGTATAACCTTGAACTTCAGGTTTATGTTTCGTCTTATAACTAAGGATTAATGTGCTGTAACCAAACTCGATAAAGCCAATATTTACGAATAACTGAATGGTTTGAGAGCTCTCCTTTGGCACGTGCAGAATTCTATGAAATGCTCGGATACAACCAGTGATCAAATTGCCTTTTCTGAAATAATATCATATTAAGAATATCAAATTGTTCATGTATTTATGGTCTACATTAGATGAAATACAATTCCATTTTACCAAATCAACTGAGCCTATGGTAGTAACATGCATAAAACGTTTTATTTTGATTTTCAACCAATAAAAGTACAGCGGAGTGTTATGAGTTAGAAATGAGCTACCATTGTGAGAAACACAAACAATAACTACAAGTTTTCGCTTTCCGCATTCAGGTCAACAGATACCAATCCAAAGCAAATACGAATTTTACTATTTTGTTTACGAAATGTGTACGGACTTTCTGAGGGTCAAGTTGATATTATTTCTACGAGAGATATTCACTGTGTAATGGGGTCAAGTATTTTTTCGTATCATTTAATGAGAGTGATTGCACGTGTTGCTCCACCTATTTCATTTTAATGACAATTTTTAAGTAATATCCTAATCACGAAATCATCCAAATAATATCCTATTCACTACAATGATGATGTTTATCTTCGTAGACTGCACTAAAATATTTTCAAGACATATCAATATATCACTTGACAATGAAAATCAAAATGTCTTGCACTGACAGCATTCCCAAACGTTATTTTAAATAAATCCTCTAGTTATAACATGTAAATGACATATTTAATCCTAAGGAGTCAGAAGAGAAATCATATTATATAATATCTTATTATTATATATAATATATTATTAATAATATATTATATAATATTATACTATATAATATGACTTTTGACAAATAACTATATTCCGATAGAGGATTAATGTTTGACGTGATTCAACATTTGTGGCTGTGAAATCACAGATAAATATTTTAATGAAAGCTAATAGTGAAAAGAAACGCACAAATTTCACAGTAAACTGTATATTCTAGATAACTTATTCAGAGTCTTATATATTTACAATGAAGAAAACAATAATATTGTAATTATGTTGATGTCTGTAATTATTTGATGATTTAATTTATTTACATAATTAGAAAGAATAACTGTACTTTAAATAGAACATTACTGTATCTTCATTAATTATTTTATCATGTCTTTCCATTGAAGATATGTAGTAAATGAATTTGCACTGTTAGCGTGTAACGCAGAAGTCCGCCCAACAGAGCAACAAGATTTGCAAACACACTAGTAAAAAACAAAGTGAAATAACATGTGAAATGCCTATTCAAACATAAAAGAAAATACCATGGCCGTTTAAGAAAGAACTTGAAGAAAATTTTGTAATTATATAATTTATATAGCAATTTTCTTTTATGTTTCAATAGATATTTGAGTTAAAATAGAAACTGACCAACTCAGCTGATATGGTTACGGAGTTCAACATTTTTTGAGCTTGTTAAAGAAGTGCGCTGAAATATTTTTTTCTGTTTTTAAACATAAATATAGATTTCATTAAAATGAGATTCATTGTTTAAATAATAAATATACATTTGTAAATGAAGCGTTATTTTTCAAAGCAATTCAAGCATCACTGGGCCTTGTAATTTCTTAAGTTTTTAACCATCGCGCACATTTTTCGAGCCTTGAAGATGTCTTCTGATTCAGAAATTCAGAAGTCATCCTCAAATTCGGAGATAGTTTTTCCATTAACAATAATTGTCAAAAGGCGCATAACACAATGTCTCAATGTTTTCGCAATGCTTCACACATTCTCTTCTTCCCGTTAGAATGCAGTCGATTATAGGTTGAGTTGTCTTCTAAGGTTAAAAGACAGAATGAAGATACAAAAAAAAAGGTTTGAAAAGCGAACAATATTGTATTCCACTAACAGCGCTTACTTGATAACGCTCAAATTATCAAATGCACAATGAATTACATTGCAGAGATGATTCTCACTGTGCCTTTCGGTTGAATATACAAATACCATTCAGCGTGGAAATGTATAATTGCATTTTATCACCCTAAAGCTGCAATCAACAAAATTCCATTTGAATTTTTTAAAAAAAATACGAATTTGATTTTGCTGCATTCAACTGTAATGTTTTCTTAATTTAGTTGTAAATAAAACCCTAATAAAGCAGAAATTAGTTATTATAGTTTATCATCAAAGCATATCTGAGATATATTTGTGGAAGCATTTTGAATGTAATTACTTCTAAAGGAATCTCAAACACTTGTGGTTTTACCTTCTACCTGATCCTAAAGATGGGGCAAAAATTCGCCCCACGTGTAACCGGAAGATATCGAAATGTCAACCTACCGCTTTTGTTTCGATATGTTTGAGGTCTGTATAATTCAGCATCCATGAAACTATTGATTTCCATCGGATGTCAGTGACTGCGAGAAATGTGAACAATGAAATTCGAGGTGGCCTTCTTGGCTTCATCTCACTTCATATTTCATTCTTTTGATCCGCATTCCAATTCATTGTCCTCGTTAAAGAAGGTCGCTGATCAAGAACATAACGGAGTGATGGTAGTTTCCGTTTACACTATATTTAATTGGTAAACATGATATTTTAAACAGAGTTTCGTGTTTTAGAGGTGTCAAGACTATTATCTAAAACCCTTTGGTACCCTGATACTCAATGTATTATCGGCTGTATAATATGGTACAAAACTTGCAGAGCATTGAACAACGTATTGCCCATTGCGATCTCTCCGAAAAAATGATCATATGGTTTGAAATGATTTAGAATTAAATGCTTACAATTATAAACACTCAAGGGGTCACGCAATTCCCTACCCTGGCAATGATAAATGTTTGATTCTAATTCTCAGAAGGTGTTGTTAGAATAAAGAAATGTTTACACGTTACAGATATATTACTCATAATAACACTTAAGAAACGGTTTTTGAAAAATGAGTACTATTTTTGTAGACACAAATATTTTCTCAATTAATCCAATTTTTTACTGCGTTTTCTAGTAAATAAAGTTTTGCAGAATGAATAATACTATGATAATCGCAGAAAACATTGCTTCAGTAAATGGAGGAGCCCTCCATTTACAACTGAAAGTTTCAGTTTCCTACTTCATATGTAAGCGGAGAAAAGTTCAATTTAGTATAAAATTATAAACTTTTGGAAAATGGGCTTTGAAGATGCAACCCTCCGAACACCCCAGCTCGATATAGAATCGTCAGAATAAACATTTTGAAATTACTATTTTCTTTTGAGACTGTTTTACATAGTTTAGCTTCAAAACATTAAGTTTTTAATTTACTTTCTGATTGTCTAAGACTTTTAGTATGTATACGCTGCATTGGGCCCCAATATCTAAAAGTGTTGGAGACAGTACCTAATCCTAATGAGAGATCTTTACATATAAACAATAAAACATAAATGTAAGTGTGATATCAACATATTTTTTGACTGAACACTATTTTTTCTGACAACACTATTTTTTGACTGAAGATCAATTGCATATCCCCTTAATGTAACCATCACCTCTTCCAAATATTTTATATTCTCGCCTACCATGTGCTTACGTATAATAACGATGTAGTGGAAAATGATTAAATACTGTTCCAATCAATAGTAAATGACTTCCTCAAACACGTTGTGCAGTGTACAGAAAAGTGGTACAACTGGTGGCGTAGGGGTAACGTCAAAGGCACACTAAACGTAACGTAAAAAGTACCTGAGTATAAGTACCATAGTATTATACGAATACGTAACCGCTATTATGTAACCGTAATTAATGGCTAACCGTAATTAATGGCAGAAAGTACGTGTTATTGCAGTACCACTAGTTTAATAGGAAGTATTTTTCTAAATGCTAGTGTGAGTAGTAACATGCTGAGTGACTCAGATGTTGCCAATTTTACAACCTATCCCATAATCTGCGAATTTCTGTGTTTTGTAAGTCTTTTCATGCAGGACTAGGGTAATTTCTTATCTAGCGATGGTAGTTATTAGTCGCAATATGCAGAAAGCAAGGACCGATTGAGAAAAATCTCTAACTCAAATATCGTCTCATCTCTAACATTTCTTATTGTAGAGAGAATGTACAGTTTCCACGTGAAATTACTCTAAGTCGTGTTACACTACTTGCTGATTCTATATTGAGAGTTACCTCTCATTATACCGTAAAATATTAACCTTCATTGTTTTCAAATGAGTTTTATAATAGACTTATTTCCTCATTTTCAGATTTAAAACTTGCTTTTTTTTTAATGTTCCTGTTTTGTTAGCGTTTATTCGCCATTATGGTAAGTTTACGTCCACAAATTTTAAATCATGTGGAAATTTTCTTTCTTTTACATTTACATTACAGTTATATGCTTGCTAAAGGGGCTACACCAGCACATACTTTCCAGCATTATTTCTAAATTTGTAATTTTAGAAAATTTAGAGAGTTCAACGAAAATTAGACCGACCCCGAGGAAATAGGATAACATTATTTAGCTTCAAGACTTCCTTTCGTAACATTTCTTTCTATCTTTCAATTTTGTTCAGGCCAAGATTGATTTACATAATGGGACTGTCTATCCCCACTACCTAATTCACAAACAAAACAAGGATTTTTGGAATAACCTAGATGCATTCCAAAGATTAAGGCAATGATCTTTAAATCCCCGTATCTATTCCACTTATGTTCAACGTACTGAACTGATGTAAGGTTATGCTCCAATACTTTATAAGTCTCTTTCGTCATAGTGGCAATACATACACTGTTTGAAATTGAGGTTATGGTAACACTATTTTAGGTGGAAGGTAGGTCTACAAGTTCAAAATCGGTAAACTTTAATACAATATTATTGGGCGAAAACCAGAACGATATAAGTGGCATTTTATAAATTCTGAGAAAAAATTGTTTATTTTAGGCTATATTTCAGTGGCAATGTACCGGGTGTTTATTTAACCGTTCGCCGAAGATTCGGGCCGCGTCGCCCGGGTAGGCAGGGCTCGGTCGCCGAGCGAAACGCTGACTCAACGTCCCTGCTAACACACGGGAACTATTACTGCGCTTAACATACCTTAGAGAAGATACTGAAACCATAGTTTAAAGTTCCAAGCGAGATTCAAAACGTTTACTTTACCACAGAGTGTCTAGCGCTCAGGTGCTCACAGGCAGAGCGACAGGTAGAGGTTCCCACGCTCCCAGGGCAGGCAACGGACAGTCAGTCTACCGTTGACAGTCGAAGCAGGTGGAGTTCGTGCGCTCACTCGCCATTGCAAAAACCATAACTTCAGATAACGTTAGTCTTCGTAATCAATATTATTGTCAAAATCAGCGACACTTTGTCGAACTAATCAAACTCAACAAACTCTGCACACCTTTACTGATAGACCAAAAGTGTTATTTGTGGTGAAGGCAACCAACACAATTCAAGCCTACGGTAATTTCTGGACAACGGTTGTGGTGTCGAAAGAACAACAAGCTGCAAAAACCTGGAAAGCACTACGACGGTTCCGTATTTTAGATTTTAAGTTCATTTAAACATGGTACCATAATCAGCAAAGCTAGCCCTTACATTTAATGTCATTATATGTATTAATAGTTTTATTAGCTTACTCAATAAACGTTTGTTCACAAAACTTTTCAAAGGCACATGTTCATATGTTCATTATAATTATTCATGTTACTCCCATTCATAAACATCCAAACCAAATTAGGTGTATCTGAAGTGTATAAATAATTCAAAGGGTTACTAGAGTATCAAAAATACCATCGGGCTTCAGATTCATCAACTACTTTATATGCTCTGCTCCATAATAATTGAATAATTGTTTTCTTTTTCTATGATACTCAAAGAGAGTAATTTCAATTAATATTTTAGGAGGCAAAAAATTCATAAATATGCAATTTTTTTCTTTTATCAAAACGCTGCAATTTTAATATACCGGAAGTAAATCAACGGGTTGGTTAAACCACGGTTTCTGCATCTTCTCTAAGGTAAGATAAGCGCAGCAATAGTTCCCGTGTGTCAGCGTGTCGCCCGGCGACCGAGTCCTCACCTTCCCGGGCGACGCGGCCCGAATCTTCAGCGAATGATAAAATAAACACCCGGTATTTTCATGGTTTTAATGAACAAATGCAATTCTGTTGCTTTAATGATGAAACAAAGCACCACGACTTTACAGTGATTCTGACTTAAAGGAACAGGTTTCTCAGAATTTTTAAAATGTCACTTATATCGTTCTTATTTTCACCCATTCATATATGAGCTTACCTACCTTTTAATATGGGACAGATGACTGTACAGTGTGCCCGAATTCTTACATGGCGGCGGCGATGGTGTAACGGTTAACGTATCAGACTGTTACACCCAAATTGGTGGGTTCAAACACGATTCGACGCCGTGGATTTTTAAGGGCGAAAAAATCCTTCCTACGCATTCCTTCGGAGGGAAAGTAAAGCCGGCCGTCCCATGTTAGTAGATTTACTTGCATGTAAAAGATCCTCAAGCCTAAATGACGCCTCTGAGCTAAATTCAAATCGCCTGTTTCGTTGACCAAGAAATACCTCCTTTCTTCGCTAGCGGGTTAGAGGAGCATAACAAAATTTGACTGGTCAGACGGAAGAGCGGGCCTGATGGCCCGAGTCTCGCCACGTAAAATTAGGCATCAATTCAATTCAATACACAAATCACATTACATTTAAATGAAATATAGCATACGGTTTACAGTCACACGATGGTTGCCGATGCAAAAAGCAATGTAGCCAAAAGCAGAATATTTAGCAGAAAATCAGTGTACCCAACTTTACTACATATACATTACCTCTTTTCTAGTAATACTACCTAATATATAACCATGGAATGTTTCTGAATCAATGAAACTATCATGATATTCTATTCTCAAACTCAAATTTCAATTTAGGATGCAAATAGAATCATTAAAGTACACATATTTTCACTAGAGAAAAAAAGCCCTTGTAACAGTGTTTATAAAAAAATACCACTCGTTTTAAAGTTCGGGCCTCACCTTTGAAATTTTTTTTTAAATTATTATATTTTTGGAAGAGGAAACACACAGAATGGTTTAAAAAAGCTTGAGTGAAGAAAGTTTGGACATAGAGAAAGGAATAAAGGGAGTGGAGAGGAGGTCATGAGAAGGCAACAGAGAGGATAAGACTTGGAGAATGTGCATACAACTATAAGAATAAAAAAGACAACGAATGTACTTAGTAATACATCAATAATGTTTAAATCGGCAATGAAATAATTATAGGCGTCATTGCCAACAATATTAGGGGAGATCGTTGTACCTACGAGCACAATAAACATTTTAAATCTTTATGACTACGAGAACCAATTTTTTCTCGATATTTTCGTCGCCCTCCATACTTTAGTCTCACAAAGCAAGTTATTTCTATCAATGCGAAAGTATAATATTTAGGGTGCGCAAGAAGGCTCCAAGTCATGTCTGTGTTCGTAGGTACATCAACCCGTTGTACCTAAGAAGAGGTATCATTGTACCCAAGTACAGTCTTATGAGTACCTATCAACATCAGTTGGATTCGATGTAGATAAACAAGACCAGCCATATTTCTTTCATGTTTTTTAAAATTTCAAACAGTTGAATATATAAATTTTGTAAAAATTAAACACAGTGAATTACGAACAGATATTTAACACTGTATTTCAAGTAAACTTTGAAAACTCAATTGTTCTAAAATTTAGGAGTCCTCATTTAAGAGATCAGTTTTTTCTTTATTTTTTTCTTCGAAAAGGTTTATTAATCCAAAAAAAAACTTGTTAATCACTGTTGGCATTCACAACTAAAATAAAACCAAAGAGGTAATACTTGCAAAATAATATCACAACCAAAATATTTCCCTACATGACCAACTGAAACCAACAAGAATAAGCATATAAATTGAGGGAGTTTCTGCTAGTTTCTATCATAAAGCAAAAGATGAAACGTGCACAGGAAATGTGAGCAAGTTTCTGCGAATTGACCCCACGGCAGTTGGTTAAGGTAATTTGAATAAAATATGCTCAGTATCGACTTCATATTCAGCTGTAACATAATAGGCAAATTTGAGGTTGTCACCTGTGCTAACTTTCTTCCAATATTTTATATTGAATCAGCATCAACTTCTGCTGGTTTTTCATCTACAAAATGCTTGGTCGATTTTTCCCTAGTACTGTAACAAAAACAAAGTCTTCAACGTGAAAATTTTCATCTTCAAGTTGAGTAGCGAGAAGTTCTGCTTATATTTCTTCTTCCACTAGTACGAGTAAATTAAAGTTATCGTCACTGGATAAACAGTGTGAGCAGTTATCGTCTGATTCTTCACAAGAGGGTTGACAAGTCTTTTTAAGTTTGTTGAATAGCTTCTGAGTTACTTTCTTCCTTCATTTTTTGTTGAAATGTCTTCTTTTTCGTCTAATTTATTTTGTAAGCTGTTTCCAATTCTCTTTTTTGGGCATATCCGTCAGAATTCGTGATGTCCCTCTTTTCGCCCTCGGCCATCAGTTTGGCGGGGAAGTGCTTCTGGAAAAGACCTCAGCATTTCAGGTGTTACCAAGGCAGGTGAAGATGGAGAGTACTAAATCTGTTCGTGGATACAACGGTACGTCTTTTTGACTTTTGGCGTCTGTTGAAACTTCTTCTCCATGGATACGGTAGATAAAAAATCAGAAATAAAACACTTAATTCATATCAAAGTGAAGTTAGCATGAATTTTATGCATCACACTAAGTACAAATATGAGAAAAATGCAGGGTTTGGAATAATTCTCTTACGTAAGTACACCCAAGAAATGAAAAAATGGAATTGTGATTTATCCCTTTGTTAGATTCACCTGAGACATGCTTCTGACTCTTGTCGAGCCAAGCGCTCCTGGCCTCTACTCCCGTGCTTGCCGAGATAACCGAGATTTTAAGAGCCATGTTCGTAGGTACATCCTTTTGTAGGTACAACGGCCTCCCCTATTTATTACAAGAGCAGCTGTGGATGGCTTAGCCATCATCATCGATTTCCTGCTGTTTGGAAGCTGAACAACAGGAAACTGATGATGATTGCTAAACCATCAAAAGCTGCTCTTGTAATAAATAATATTGTTGGCAATGACGACTATAATTATTTCATTTTAAATTCCAAGAACTCGCCGCTAAACCAATATTAAATATGTAAGTTTTCTAGTTTACATCGGAATAAACATTAGATAGCAGGCCATCATATAATTTAGTAAATGTGTTTGATTCTACTTGTGTATTCAAACATTCATTGGCTTTTATATGTAATGTTTGAGCTAATAACCGTGTATTTTTTTATTTTATTTTCCAATATTTTAAATTACAAAATGTATTTCATAAGCAGCAGATTTAAACACTCGAAGTCAACAATTTAAATCTTCAAAGTTATTTCGAACTTAACAAATGAATCGTTGAACATTTCTTGAGCGGAGGCACATGTCCCCTTTGGTCGTCATTTTATGATTGTTTTATCATCTTCAACCGAAGGCAGGCCATGAGCACCGATTACGGAAGCTGTGACGTAAAGGTTACTCTTGCGATCTGAGGAAGCATGGTTTCTTTAACAACAAAGGAGTTATGCTTAGATGTTAGATAGTTCAGCTTTCCTCTTCATTTGCTATGGAATGTTTGCCGTTGTTCTGTATACACAACTAGTTAGGTCATTCTGTTCGCTTCGCGGATATGACAACATTATTGGGCAAGCACAATAGAATCACCGTATTTGCTCGTTTGGTTACAGTTGATTAGTAATCAGCCGTTCATCGTGGTTCCAAAATGTTTGTGGGTTAATTTAAGTAAATATTTTTGGAAATGAAATTCTACCTTCATGTAACATTTGCGCGTGCGTGGTAGAATGCACTTCCACAAACGCTCAAATATCTTCCATTGAAGAACTATTTTGATAAACACATTTCATTCTCAACTTACCAAATTACATGAATTGTAGTTATCTACGAATAAATTAGACAAATTAATAAATTAAAATTAATAATAATAATAATAATAATAATAATAATAATAATAATAATAATAATAATAATAATAATAATAATAATAATAATAATAATAATAATAATAGCCGGCCGGGAAGCCGAGATCGCTAAGGCAGTAGGCCGTAGCGATCTCGGGAGGAAGGATTGCGAGTTCGATTCCCTCAGGTTTGGGTGGATTTGTGCAGGTCTGGAGGTGTGCGTCGTCCTTTCACCCCTCATCATCATCTTTTCATATTTCATACCCCCTGGGATAACAACCCTAAGGAATAAAATTCGGATCCAGGTAAAATGCTTATCCCCTGATAAAGTTACATGCACCTGCCATCTAGATATTGGTACTGAGCCCCGGTAAATGCAGGGTGCATTACGCGTGATCCAAGTCAGCCTATTTGTGAGCAAAAAAATAAAAATAGTAATAATAATAATCATAATAATAATAAAATGCCGGCACGTGGCGCAAATTATGCCAGGCTCGAACTAGCGGTCCTTCCCTCCGACACGAATGCGACCGCGACATTTTACCACTTCGGCGACCCGGTTTATACAGAGAATTGGCTCTTCTATAATAGCCATTCTCTCAAACGTCTTTCGCAACATTGAGCAACAAAATCTAATGAGAAAATTTGCAGCCATTTTTTTGAAAATTTTGAAAATATTAATGGGCTTCATGCAAAGTGACCCTCCAAAATTAAAATATCGGTTTCAAATTCCAGGGACCGCGACATCAGCTAGATTGATTGGGGAATATCAAGTTTGGAGAAAATCGACTGAACGGTTTAACCACTAGCGAAAATCAGTTGATGATGATGGCTAAGCCATCGAAAGCTGCTTTTTTAATAAATAATATTGTTGCCAATGACGACGCATATAATTATTTCATTAGAAATGCCAACGATAACTCACTACAACACCTATATTAACCACTAGCGTCGACCACAGATGGACAGACGTTTTGCCGTCAAACTATTTTTCGGTATGAAGAACCAACAAAACAAGCATTCTGCATTTTTTCTGGCGAAAGGACCCCACACAGTTCTTACGAAAAACCGTCTTCCATTAAATTGGCTATTTTTAGATATACTGTTGTTCTCAACAAGTCGATCAAAAGTTTTAATCGCCACTCGGTCCGAAGCCCCATAGTTTTGGATATTCATATACTGAAAGTCTCTGAAATATTCGAGGAAGAAGTGACTTCATCCACAATGCCAACCCACACAATTACAGAGAATCATTCTGGGTGAACTATGCGAAGTGCAACATGTAAATGTTTCTCTGCCCACAAATGCAAATAATGCCCTTCAATTGTTCCAATTCTTTTCAAACACGCTTCATCTGGCCAAATCACGGTTTCAGAAATTCCTGTTTTTTTTTGTTTTTTGTTTTTTTTTGTTTTGTTTTTGCATTTGCGCAGGAAATGCCTCGAGTATGAAGAGCGATGTTGTAAGTCTACACTGCGCGAATTCTGCACCCGCTGGAAGTAGAAAGGTCGAAATCTGTCTGCATGAATTGTTTACCAAGTGACTGCGATATGTTGACCTCAAGCGCTATTTGCCTTGCGCTCTCTTTCGCGCCTTTGCGGATAGTATTAATAAGTTTTCCAGAGTAGCGGCGAACCTTAACGCAAAGTGCAGCCGCACGATTACATGCCATAGCCTGTGTTACACGAGCACACGCGCATAATCCAAAATTTAACGTTTAATATATATATATATATATATATATATATATATATATATATATATATATATATATATATACAAAACTAAACGACAAAGAGTTTCCAATTTTGGCAAATTCAGACTGTATATTACATATAGGATATGTCTCTGGCATTTTAGCAACGAGGACTGAATCATTCTGCATGTAAATAGATTTGAGTCACTTCACGTAAAACCGAACAGACAAGAACCTCACGTGTACACGTAAGCTTCCGCGGTTCGAATCCATAAATTCTCGGCTATCCGGGAGACGCCGCGTTGTTGGCTGGGAGGCCGACGTTTCGCCTGACATGTCGCAGGCTTCCTCAGGGTCGTCACTGTCCTGAGGAAGCCTGCGACATGTCAGGCGAAACGTCGGCCTCCCAGCCAACGACGCGGCGTCTCCCGGATAGCCGAGAATTTAAAAACCTCACGTGTTTCAAATGCTCTAACATTTTTAATACTAACTATTATGAAAAATAAATGACCCGTATTTTTTGTTTAGCCGAGAAAAAATATTTTTAAAGTTAAAATATTCGAAAGATATTCATTTTTATCCAACATCCAGATGTTTAATAATTTTTAGTTCTAAATGTATTGCTTGTAAAAACTCATACTTGATCTCAAATTAAAGATAAAGAAGCAATCTTTCAAAGAATATTTATAAATAATTGCATATTTTTATATTGTTTTTTAAATTGTTTATAATTTTTAAACCAAGTTTTTTTTAAGATAATCCCCATGATGTGTTTCAAACTCGACGGCAATAAATTCTTTAGACTTTCATCTTCATCTCTGCAAATTTTAAAAATGGCTTCTGTTTTAAAATTCACTACAAAAATTCAACGGAGCGCAGAGTATTTTCTCGGCCATACCACTGCGTCAATGATCCCTATGTCTTCCTCCATTGGGCTTGCGGCCTTGTGCAACGATGCCCACGCCCGTTCATCTATGTCAGCAGGCCGTTTTCCACCCAACGCAATGGCAGTCGACCAAGTAATACAAACACTGGGATCAGCTTACATCCAAGAATGTCTTTATCGGCGAACGTGCTAGAGAGGCGCGATCGGTTCAGTTCCACGGTAACAGTAACATTGTGTAAGTAATAACCTCCTTTGTGACGCGTGTGTGAGTGCCCGTAAGGATTTTTATTATGTAGGGGAGTGACAAAAACTAATTGAAGATGGCAGGAAGAAAGAAGATTCGTTTTGATTTATATTTCAATCCTTTCAATCTAGAAAGTCATGGCAGAACATAATGTAAAAATTTAAGACATGTAACACCAAGTATTCTTCAAAAGTTGGGGATACAATGTATACAAATTACGCCGAACTCGAAAATTTGTAACAGACGCGAATGGAAAGTTTCAAAATTGTTTATAAATGTAAGTAAAACTTCTAAAAGAACCGTAGAAACATTGCAGCAAACCTGGTACAAGTCAACAAAGTAGAAATTCAGAAGAAGACAGTCATTCGGAATTGAACATTAAAATGAGAGATGATTGTGATCTATCTCCGAGTGATGCAGAAGCTTCGCCAGCCAAGAGTGTAAGATCATCATATCTGAATAAAAGTTTACCAATGTTAGGGGAAACTCCTATAAGGAAAAAGAGACAGAGTCCAAAAGCAAATCTTCATCGAAAAGTGGAGAAAATAAAACGAAGCTTAGAGACAAATATTTTATTTAGAAGAGGTAGAAGAAGAAAAAGAAAAGAAAATAAAGAATATATCATAGAAAAATTTAAAAAAACAAACAAAACTACTGATGATAAGAATATAAAGTTAAAATTTTAACTATTTTAGAAGATTGGTCTTTTCCTAAAATTAAGAAACTTTTACTCACATTATAACTGTTATAAAACAACTAGCAGCAACAAATGAAATATTGTCAACTTCGCATGTGAAATCCAGAAGAGCTATCGACGTTGTTGTATACTAATGTGCTATGGATTTTTATTGTACAGATGATGTTAGGCCAGCGTTTGCCAACTGGCGGAGAAATGACGTTGGACTCCTTTCTCCTTCTCGAGCGCCTACTCGGAGAACCGGTGCGAGCAAAGGTGGGAGGGAGGGGTAGACGGCGGTCGCCGATAACGGAAACCAGTGGGCTTATACTGATGTTTCAGGGAACATGAGTGGGAGACGTTCTACAGCCGTTAATTGTCTTTCTGTTTGGGAAGAAAAGCTTCCTTTTGTAGATACCGTGTCAATGGCGAAGTGTTTAGTGTATTCGAAAGAACTACAGTATGTTAAAGAGTTCAACCGACAGAAACAGTATGCAGCTTTGCAACTCAGAGAAGCCAGAGAGATGAAAATAATTTCTGAGAAGTTACAGATAGCCTGCAATCATGAAATGAGTAAAAGATTTTGCAGAGAGAAGATTATGGAAAAAGAAATGAAAATTACCAAAATTTACAGCAATCTCAAACAAAACTGTACTGTATAAGTAATCAAGTCTGGAGTCCAAATTTTCCCACGTGACCCCTCCCGGGTATCTATCTTTATTTATTCACTACACAGGCACACAAAATAAAAAATTCAGAACAAAGACTTCATACATGCTTCTCTATTTATACGTATGTCGACGCACTGAATACGAATCTGAAGACAGAATTGCGCTATCGCCCACAGTTCTTTTAATTGCAAAAGACCACCCAGACATAATATTTTTTTTTTGTTTTCGGTGATTATTATCAGATTCAACAACTTGACGCATATTTCTCTATGTATATTGACGCGCTTAATCCGATTCTGAAGCCAGAATTGCGCCATCACCCTAACGACAACTGCCTAAAAAATACAATGTCATGGTATTTTTTGCGAATAAAAAAAACTGGAGGGTGGTGGCGCAATTCTAGCATCAGATTCTGATTCAGCGCGTTGACAAACATAGAAAAACATGTGTCAATTCTTTGGGCCTTTTTTATTTTACTTATTTACAACCTGTTTAATTTCGTGTGCCTGTGCTATTGGTTCGGGGCGAAGTAAAATTGTTATATAGCATTGTATAAAACATTGTATTAAATTGTTAAAACTGTCTACTCCAAATATGTGTTAGAAGAATGGAAGTGGCATTACAGTACTTGTTACGATAGAGTGTGATATTGCTTTGTCTTCTATTTTTTGTTATAATTTATGTTCACTTTTTATTAATTTTTCATATTTTTATTGAATCATAAACATTTAAATAATAACTACCATTCAAAAACATAATTATCGAGCAAACCTACTCCCCCCGACCACAAGGTCAAAATATAAATATTTGAGAAAACTAAAAACACACGTCTGTATTGTTTATGTTCATGAACCTGTAAAAAATAATCAAAAAGATATGAGACATCAAGGTCAATTTTGCTTCAAAATCTTCCGATTTTGCGTGGAATGACCCATTTTTAATTGTAGCCTGGTGAGGGAGACAGAACCTTCTTCGTAACGTCAGCATTCATTCAATAAAATGTTGTAATACATTTGGATACAATGTATTTTAATTGTGGTTGTCCAGAATTTAAGAAAGAGACTGAAGAGCTCTTTGCATAAACCACCCGAAAACTAAAAACAAAAGAAATCTTGGACGCAAACAGATGTAAAACCGCATATACAGGATCAAAGTAGAAGCCACGTAGAAAATATGGTAAAATAATTCAGTATTCCAAGATGCGATCTTTTTGTAAGCTCGTTTGAATTTCCAGTAATTTATATTTTTTTATATTATGAGACTTGGAAATTATCATTAAATAACAAATGAAATTATAAAATTATATTACAAAAATATAAACACTATATAGAACTGCATACATACAATTATCATTTCCACCGCAGAATTCAACTTTGCCTCATTAGCAGACTTTGAAATAGTCTTTCCTATTCTCACTTCCTAAAGGGCTGCAGACGTTCCGGTGCGGCTCATGTCTGATTTACCACAAATCATCCTAATCCGACCTTTTCACGAGCTGATTGACAAGCGTACTTGCTCTGTTGATTGGGTTAATTTGAGACCATATGTGCAATGTGCAGGTTATAAGTGTATGGGCTTTGTTTTGTTTTACATTTCCCCAGGTTGGAAGCGAAAATTGACCAGTGTTAGACGTTTTGCCGCAAAACAATTTTTCCGGTATCATGAACCCATAAATGTAAATTCTGTCTACGCGTGGGATCAAGAATTACCCAATTTTTTGGTATAGAGATCTACAACACTACTTGGGATAGTGGCGCTGAAATTGTGCATAAAGAATGAAAAGCGGCATATACATGAAATAAACAATAGGAAAGGAAAATTAAAGAATGAAAGTCCATCGGTAAGTCAGAAAGAAATTGAATCCAAGCAACGAAAAGATGTTCCACCTAATCTTATCTTTCTTTCACCTCCATTTGCAAGTCCTGCGTTCAAGTGCACGTCATGCTGACATCTGACCCAAGGCTCCCTTTGACATTCTCAAAGATGTGGTGTCCACGTGCTCAGCGCCGAGCAATCTAATCTCAGACGCAAGTGACCGTCATTATTAACAGTCGTTTGATATTATATTATCTTTTGTTATATAAATCAAGTTTATTTACGCCACATTTGTGCGATCGTATAACGTCACTATTACCTTCTACACTGACGCGTTTCGTCTTCTCCTCACGAGCCATATTCGGATCGCAAATGGAGCAGCGTGCATCCAGACGTGTGGCAATTGGCATGAAAGCAGCAGTCACGGCATTCACTGATCTTCAACTCTAGCCCTCGTAACATACTAACCCCATGAATTTGGAGCCCACGTTTTAACAATCAGGTATATTGAGTACTCGCAGGGACGGATTTATAATTTTAGGTGCCCCAAGCATGATTAAACTAAGAGGACCATTTAAGTATTGAAATATTGAGCTCTCTCTATAAACAATATTCCGAGGAAAGATGAAATGTCAGGAAACCAGTGACAAACGTTGAGCTTGCCCCGCTTGTGGCAGTGCCTCTCTGGCAGAGAAACGTGGAGAGGGAAATCCTTGCAAGCCAACGTGTTGTCCGCCGTGGAGTTCACGTTTTAGCGGGGAAGAAACCTCCCACCTCCAAGCTAAACCATTCACTACACTAATGGGACTAGTGATCATAGCAGTTTACGTGTCCGAAAAGATGAAAAAAACAAGAAATGAATTAATTGATTGATCACTCAATCGCGCGTTTCCCTATTTCCAAAAGACCTGCAGGAACAGACATTTAAATGTTCAGTATAGTGGTGCTCTTAGATGAACGGTTTTTCCTTCAGCGGCGGTGCTGAACTCGTGCAAATAACAAAATATCGCAGATGCTACTCGTACGTAGATGATTACTTCTTCTGTTTGAGCAAAGCTCGTTGAATATTCGACACCCTTGTAAAATGCTCTCGATGATACTTCGTAGAAGCGTTTAAGATGGGCCGCATAATTGAAATGTACCAAGATGTTTGTTTCGGCACATTTCCCGCCACCCAGGACGTTTCCAGACGTTAGAACGCGTTGCAATGAGCGGTCCCGTGAATGCATGAACATCTGGCTGTTGGCCTCAAACCGTCTCGACTAATCATCCACAAACATGATATAGTTTTCAGGCACTTACAAGCAGCTCCATACATTAACTTGTACTCTAACCACTGAAAAGTATTATCAACCCTACAGGCTGTTGCATCTGCCCACACAATATCTGCCACATGAAGCTTAGGGAAGACTGCAGGAATCGCACAGCGACCGTAATATGTTTTTCCATTGACGTTCTCCAACCGTCATCCGCTCTTTCAGTGAAGCTAATGATCAGAAACTGAACTGGGCTATCTTTATTAATTCATAGATGTTCCATCTTCATACTTTTATCAACTGAATATTTTGTAATGACCAGTTCTTTTTTAACTTTACAGTAGTTTTCCACGGTTCCTCTACAGATGGCTAACCAACTAGGAGAACCATGGCCTACGATAGAGGATTCGATCTTGCACCGATTTGTGGGACATCGTAGGTTACTGCCTACATCCAGGATCTCTCGCCACCAAGATTCATCGACATATCCGTATCCCGTGCCCCACATGACAGATATTCCTAGATACATTTATAGAAGAAACAGTTCGTCCGTATGCGGACGTTGGAAAACGTTGACAGCAATGTCTGCACTGCAACTTTTGTGCTAAACGTATTCCTAAATTGTCTGGAACACTTCTATTCGCAGACGTTACCAAAAAAGTATTTGAGGAACAAAAACCTCGATCCCGGTTTTCGTCGATTCCTAGCGTTCCTTTAGGGCTAACGATGGAATGATCCGTTGCTTTTGGACTCCAAATTAAGCATAACTTCTATCCTAATGTCAAAATACGCAATTTAATTGGCTAGTAGACATGGTAAATCATTATATTTTTGTTCAAATCGTTTCACAATATTCAGGTGAAACGACCATCGGTTTAAAAGGCGTACTGCAAAACTCCATATGAAATTTGTTTTCAGATTTTCCCACTCATATTTCATATTGTAGAAGCTGATTAACTGGTGATATCCCGTTTATTTACCATGATCATCTATTGTTGGGTCCTGCCTGTGCCCCCTGACCCGCCTATCTTGGCCGCATTGCGGGTTGCTTATTCATTTAACACGTCACCCTTTTCCCACATTGTACATCATTTTAGATGTCACTCTTCCCCATCTACTACATGTATGATAGGTGTAAACTAGGGTAACGTAGAAATGATAACTGGTAAGCTGAATTAAACGTCACTAGCTCACTAGAACTACACGAAAGCAACACATTTTGAAAAACATTTACACGGTTTATTTAAAGATAGAACTTTGAAGAGTATACTTTATTAAAAAATTAATGGTGTATTTCCTTTCATTATTAGTAAATTTGAGTAATATTATCTTACTATGAGTATTTTTTTTAATTTGGTGACAAAAATAATCACCCGGCCAATTTACTGCCATTCTGGAACTTAATTTCAGTTGGTTGCTTCGTAAGTTAGAATTTGTATGTTATTTCATATTTTTTTGTTCCTTTATTACATTCGACCTTTTTATACAGTAATCACAGTAACCTTTTAGAACTTATTTAAAACCTATTCGAAATATATGAAATAAAAATTGATAGTTTTCAATGAATATCAGATTGGAATGCAAGAATGATTCGGGACCTAATTTTGGGAAAATATGTCTTATTATTGGATCATGATTTACCTGTATCCAAAGCAGTTACAATGGCTCAATTTGAGTTGATATTTGCTTGAAAATACTTAGTTTTTCCACCAAACACTGCACCATTTGTAATGAGCAGGATTGGGCAGTATTTAAATACTTGCTTTTGAAATACGTATTTTAAATGCAATTTGAATTTGAAAAACTGTATTCGTGAGTTTTTTGGAATTGTATTTTAGAGATGTATTTAAATACCGATACATAATTTAGGTGTATTTAAAAAAGAAATACTTAAAATAGTCAAATACAAAGAATTAGATCGTTTAGAACGAAGATAGTTTCTTCTTGTTTGATTCCACTAGTGAATGCACCTCATTGATACAATATAAAAGCTCCTTTCAGCTGTTGAATTTGGATTCTCTTCATTTTTAAATGATAAATCTAAATCATTAAAAATGTTGGACTATTATCCGACAATAAAAGAAACATTTATTTCTTATAACACTAGTTTATGTTCATTCACGCCAGTAGAATGTTTTCCTTTGCAGATTATACGAGTATATATTCGCCAACTAGAGGTTTATTGTCGGATAATTTGCTTGAAAAATTAGTCGTTTTAAAAGGAAATTCTATTTTTTTGTGTAAGACATATTTTTTTATCATTTTCTATTTGAAAATGTTTATACATATAGCTACAGTTACAAAAACAGTGCTGACAGTAGCATTATTTGTACAATACTCTTAGGCCAAGAGTCGGTACTTTCGTTTGCGATGATTTTCACAGCAGTTTTTTTATAAATTACTCCTTGGAATGCCCGGTGAGGTATGTTACATGTATTTTATTCAACACGCAGTAATGGTTTTAGGAACCAGATGATATTAAAGGTACATTTACCGCATAACGTCTTCAATAACGTAAAGTAACGCAGGCATAGGCCCGCGAAAGTTTTTTCATAAGAGCCTGTACTAAATTAAACTCTTAAAAAAATAGGCCGGTACGAGACTAATAGTTTCTTACCGTCATGAAGAACAGAGATTTGACTTTAATTTATAGTGTTATATACCTTAAAGTTTTATTTTCCTGCGCTTCGTTTGAGGCGGTGTCAATATATAACAATGCTGTAATAAATTAATTTAATATTACGAATCGTAGAATATTAGTAATTTAATTAAGTTATTAGTATTAAAGATATTTATACACTGTGTATGATGTACTACGATTAACCCATAAAGTAATTGAAATTTGAATACAGTATAAGTGTTTTTGCGAAGAACTGATATTATCAAAGCTCAAAGTTTTGACAACGCTGCGTTGGCAAATGTACCATGCTCGCTTCTTTGTTGAATTGGACGTTTTCAAGTAATAGCTGAGGGGCTATTAGCGCATAAAATAAAATATTTCAGTAGCCGTTTCCAATTTCACTAGTTTAGAATACGTTTCACGAAGAGAAAACCGACCTCAAAATCATGATTTTGTGATGTTTATTTTTTGCCATTTTCTAAAATATAGTATTCACCGAAACAAAAAACACTTCAGCCACTTTCGTCAGCGTACTTTTCTCTATTTGCAAAAATTAAAAAAAAATTATAATCGTATTCGAGAAAATTCATTTTTATTGTCTTGATTCCACGCTTAAAAAAATGTGCATTACCTTACATAAATATATATTTTTTTTAAATATTTCATTAAGGACAAAATCTGTACCAGCATTGTAATTTTGCGATGTTATATTCTGAAAATACCGAGTGAACTGAAAATAGGACTTGCCTAATTTTTATTAGCGTATTTTGTTATATTTGAAAACAAATTAAATATATAGAACTATTTCTGACAAATTCTTATTGTTAAAATTGCCTATATTCCAAGCAAATTTACGCAAAAACTATCATATATTTAAAAAATTCTACATGACCTTATTTAAAAATATATCATTGAATAGATTTTATGAACACAAAATCACAATTTTTATTACTGTCATTGTAAAAAGACACTGAAAAAATTAATCTTTCAAATTTTCGAAACTTCATCGAAGCTCAACGAAAATGAGACTTGTGCTTTTTTAAGCGTGCCAATATTTTGTTATCAAGAACCCACAAGACAGACATTTTAAGTATATAGCCCATTAGAGGAAATAATTTGCTACGCATAAGAGCAAGAATTATGCACTTTATCTGTTTCATAAACCCATTAAACAAGTTTTTCTCAAATAAATTCGCCTTTCCGCTGCATCATTACAATACTTTCACTTTACTACGTAAGTACATAGTTGGTGAGAAAATAATATCTTCAATATACCAGATGTAGTAAGACATTTTAAACTTTTGTTTATTTCGAATATTCAGAGATGTCAACAAAAACTTTAACATCTCAATTTTTTCTTTACCACGTAAGTACGCATCACAAACTTTCTTCCGATATTAATAACTCGAAAAGTCAGGGCGTCAAATGAGACCTACGTCTTTTTTCTCAATGTCGTTTGCTCTATTCGAGAAAATATAATAATTTCAAGCCATTTTTTAGAACATATTGGAAATTCTGAAGTTTAATTTAAGTTGTACGCTTTTCTGTTACCAATTCCGTATCAAGGACACGGAAAACGGGGATTCTTCAACGTGTTAAACGTGTTAGAAGAAGTAATTTACTATGTATAGGTTCAAAATTTATCAAATTTTTCGAAATCAGAACCTCACAAAAAATATTTTTCGTAAAAAGAATTGCCACTTTCCGCTGCATCATTAAAATGTCTTCTGTTTACCACGCAAGTACGTAGAAGTCGAGAAAGTAAAGAGTTATTTTAGATCCTCACTTATTAATTTTATTTTTCTGAAAACTCTGTTAGTGTTTTGAGCTACGTTTTTTCTTACTCATGAATTCATACTTCCTGCAGTTTAGAGGTAGGTCTGAATATGTATGTTCGACATTTTTTGGACTGTTGGGCTAAAATTAGTCAGATTATACTTCCAACATATGAGTTATCTACAGACGCGTAAACACATCTTAGGATCACATGAAGTTTTTTAATTGTAAAAACTATTTCACATATACACACCTATTTATTTACTTTTACCCCAACTGTGTAAATATACATTCATAAATATGTTAATACATTTTTCCCTTAGCACAAGTGTTTAATCATCATCATCGTCATCATCAACTGCAAGGATTAGACCTGTTCAGTCTCTTCCGGCTCCCGAAAAGTGCTCACTCAATCGTCTCAAAGGTCTTCCCACATTTCTTCTCCCTTTTGGGTTGTAGTTCAATGCAGCTTGACTATCCTTTCTTCGGGCGTTCTTAATATATGATTTGTCCATTTTTTCTATATCCATTAATAATGTCATTCGCACTTAAAATATTTAATTCGTTTCTAATTTCGTCGGTTTTATCGTGACTAAGAAGTGTGTAACCTGCTATAGTTCGAAGAAACTTTATTTCAGCGATTTTAATCTCGTAATGTGGTCTTTAGTTAATCTCCAACACATACTTCCGTATAACATCATGGATAGGGCCTTTGTTTTGTAGTTTCATT
Source organism: Gryllus longicercus (assembly GCA_038098605.1). Taxonomy (NCBI): domain Eukaryota; kingdom Metazoa; phylum Arthropoda; class Insecta; order Orthoptera; family Gryllidae; genus Gryllus; species Gryllus longicercus. The sequence goes on from JAZDUA010000487.1 coordinate 224,776, forward strand.
ATAGTTTTGCATGTTAGACATTATACCTATAGATGAGAGAATATGTATTTTGAGAGTTAAAGGAAAATTTAACAACTATAGCTTAATTACAGTACATGCTCCAACTGAAAAAAACAGGATTGCGCAAAGGACACTTTATATGACATTATCAAGGGAGCCTACGATATGTGTCCATCATATGATGTAAAAACGATACTGGGAGATTTAAATTCCGTGGTGGGAAGAGAAGAGTGGTCAAAAACAGCAGCTGGAATTGAAGGCCTTCATAGTGAAAGTAACCATATGGTTATAGACCTATAACAACATATGATTATAGGTGGCACGCATTTTCCCCCTTAAAGAAATTCATAAAGGTACACGGAGATCACCCAATGGACAAACCAAATTGACCATATTCTAATTGACCAAAGACACAAGTCTAACCTCTTGGATGTCCGCTGTATGAGGGGAGGTAACGCAGATTCCAGTCACTTTCTAGTAATATCTAAAATAAGATGTAGGATTTGTAGAATAAAAAAAGGAATGTGAAAATAACAATACTAGGAAAATGTTTGACATTGAAAAATTGCGAAGTCCTAAGGTGCGACAGTTGTTTAGATTTATTTTATTTATTTAGATTTACTTATTTAGTCAAAAAACAGTAAAGAACTGCATGTGATATATGGAGGAAATCATCATCTGCCAACGTTTTCTTGAGTTCCAGAATCCCTTCCCATAATTTTAACTATAAATAGTTGAAATATGATTAAAAGTAGAAAATAAATTAATAACAATAAATTTTAAAAAAGCGCGAGATTAGTAATATTTGGAAAAAACTAGAGTTATAGAAAACTTATTTGCATTGGTAAACGAGTTGCAAGTATGTTTTTTCTGCATTGCTAACAAAACAGTAACACGCCCTTACCACTACTCCTACCATTACAAGCAAAAGGAGAGTTCAACAAAACGTGCGCATAGCGAAGCAACATTTACATCTAGAAACAAAACAAGGGGCCATCTCAGCATTTGCTCAGTGGATCAGGGAAACTGGACAAAAACCTGATTGAGATGGGTTTACCCAAAAAGTAGCCACGGGTATCCAAAAATTGAGCAATAATCACGCTGAAATACAAGTACTAGAATGGGATAAAATCCAACAAACTATGAAACATGTAGCTGATGTAGTTTGGTGGGAGAAGCGGCAGGTGAAATGTAACTCATGGTATGACGATGAGCGCGAGAATGCTACATTAGAAAAGAATGAATCATACAAGAAGATAATCCAAAAGAGGTTTTCCCAAGTTACAACAAATTTATATAAATAACACAGAGCACAAGTAAAGAAGATCATCAGCAGAAAGAAAAAATGAGGAAGATAACGTAAAGAGGTTAGATAGTATAAACCCATATAAAAAAGTAGGAGGTTTTATCAACAGGTCACTCGCATAAAAAACCACAAAAGGAGAGTAATATTCTGAAGAGATGAAAGCAACCGCCTGGTGGCCGATAGAAGCTCGATTATAAAGAGATGGCAGGGACACTTCCAGAATGCTGGGAATAAGAACACCGGGACAACCAGAGGAAATTACTGAGATGGACCAAAATAAAAGTTAAAGTGACTGTGAGAACACTGCTACTGATGGAGATTCAGATGTGAATGAACTATTGAATGCTACCAGAAAATCGAATAACTACAAATCACCGGAGGCAGATGGTATAGCAGCAGAAATGATGAAAATCTTTTAAGGGGAAGTTATTCTACGGAATAAATTACACCATATCATATGTAAAATACAGGAACAAGAAAAGCTGCCAAAAAATGGGAAGAAGCACTTATATGCATCATATATAAAAAAAGGTAATACGCTACAACCGGAGAATTATAGAAGAATCAGTTTGTTGAACACACGATATAAGATATTTTCCAATATTTTGTATGCACGCCTGAAACAGTTCACTGAACCACTTATCGGAAATTACCAATGTGGTTTAGGGAGAAGAAATCAACAACCGATCATTTTCATAGATTTTCATAGCTGAGACAAATTATCGAAAAGACCAAGGAATAGAGTTTGAGCACCTTTTATCTATCTATCTATATATTTATTTATTTCACAGCAGCATATGATATTATTAATAGGGAGAAATGAATTGAGGCAATAGAAAAGAACCATATCAGTCTGGTAAAGGCAATACGACAAGTACAATGCAGAGTGAATGTAGCTAGATGGATATCCGATCCTTTTGACAGCGCACAGAGATTGAGACAGGGGGATGCATTGGCACGCTTACTATTTAACGTAGCTTTAGAAAATTCAATACGTGTTTCTGGTATCGTAGTTACAGGTACGATAATGAGGAAATCTGTACAAATCTTGTCCTAAGCGGTTGATATAGTGATCCAGGGGAAAACTATAACGACGTTACAAGAAGCGGCATCAAGATTGATTAATGCGGCAAAAGAATTTGGACTAGTGTCAATAGTAGAAAAACAAAATATATGGAATTAACCAAGAAGAAAACGAACACGAAGTCATTCGAAATATGGGGAATAATCCTTTGAAAGGATAAACCTCTTTAAATATCTTGGAACACTTCTGACGCATGATAACTCTTCGACAGCTGAAATAAAGGCAAGGATAATTACGGCAAACAGAGGCTACTTTGAACTAAAATTGCTCTTTGGCTCGAGGTCCCTACGACATAAATATACGTTAAAATTATACAAGACTTTGCTAAAAACTATAGTGAAGTATGGACCTGAATGTACAGTCTTAAATAAAAATGATATAAATCTATTAGGTGTATTTGACAGAAAAATCTTGAGATGAATCTTTGGGTCAGTGCAGGATAGCGGCAAATGAAGAATTCGACACAACAAAGAGATGTATGAGTTATACAATAGCAACAATAGTATTAATGAAATCAAACTGACTAGACTGAGGTGGCTTGACCATATCTGCCGCTTGCCGAAATCGATTGAGCGAAAAGAATTGACTTTTACGCGACCTGTTGACGCCCGCAGGGACGGAAGACCACCCCTAAGATGGCTGCATGGTGTTAAGGAAGACCTGAATCGCATAGGAGTGAAAATGGGAGGAGGAAGGAACGGGAAAGAGATACATGGAACGAATTCCTGAAGGAGGCTTAAGTTAACTCATGGACTGTTGCGCTCGAAGAAGAAGAAGAAGAAGAAGAAGAAGAATTTGTCTACCATGTAGGTCGTGTTCTAAACATGTTATGTATCTCTCGCAGCTAGTTCGTTTAATTTCTCGTACTTTATTTCTCACTAGACAGATTTCCTTTTATACTCAATTTTTAAATCTAAACTATTTGTTTTTTAATGTTTTTAAGTAGTTTTTTTCTTTTCATTTATTAATTGTTTAAATTCTTCGTCCCCCAATTCCAAGCTCCCTTCTTGCATATTTCTTTTTCCTTTTACCTAATTATTCAAATGCAGCGTTGGTCAATATCTCTATAATATTTCTCCATTCTTCCTTTATGTTATTACTAGTTGGTGTAGATTACAATTTTATATTAAATCTTGTTTGATATAGCATTCTGATACTTTGGCCTTGAAGAAGGTGTACTTTGAAAGTTTCAATAGTATTTTCCCTCTTATTAATAAGGTTTTCCATCTTTTAGGTCGTTGTAATTTTGAGAGGACTAGGAAATGGTCTGTTGTGATATCCAGACCTCTGAACACTCTTGTCTCATATATTAAAGCCCACATCTTTTTGTTTGCCTATACATAATCTATAATAGAAGAACTTCCTCTTGAAGTCCATGTATATTTATGGATATTTCGGTGTCTGTAAAATGTATTTGTTATTCTTAATTCATTGAGTACTGAAAATTCTATTAATGTATGTCCATTTTGATTTAAAATGTGTTCGCCATCTCTTCCAAATATATTAGATATAGGATTATTTCCAACTCTGGCATTATAATCTTCTAAAACTACCAGATAATCATTCTTGTTAACTTAATTTATTGCCATTTGTAATTTTTCATAAAATTCAATTCTTTTATCTTTACTTCCTTTCTCTGGGGCGTGTACTGCTATTATAGTATTTTATCCTCTTTTTACCTCAATTCGCAGTGTTACTATTCTTTCACTTATAAATGTGTATGATACTATTCTATTTTTATACTTATTTTTTATACTTATATACTATTATTTCTAGTATAGTAGTACAGCAACTGTTGGTGAGATTCTCTCTACGTGTTGGCCCCCACTATAGATCATTATTCACATTTCTAGTATTGTACCTTTTAATTTCTTTTTAGTTTCCGATAAAGCTACAAAATTTACATCCATTTCAATCTTTTTTCAAATTCTATTGCCTTATTTATAATCCCACTGACATTCCATGCTGCTATTCGTAGTTTTTTTGAGATTCCATTATGCGTGCGTCCTTTATTTATGGCTGAGATGGTCTTCATTTCCGATCGGCAGTTCCTTTGGAGCTTGTGAGAAAGATTAGTTCCCCAAGTCAGTCTACGAACCCTACGTTGGGTGTGCTGGGTGAAGGGGCTGCCTTCTTAGGGGACCCCAGCATCCTCTCTTATGTATAAACCCCATAGGAAGGGCTGCCTCATCCACCTTTTGGCCGTTAAGGTCTTTCTTATTGTTACCCCTAAGACTGTTCTTCATATTAATCCCAGAAGAATGGGCACCTCTTCCAATTGAGGACTTTGTCGCAACCCTGGCGATGAGCCCTGACGCGGTGCTACCAGCTGAAGCCAGCTGGACCCAGGGTTTTTTAAAGACGTTACTCCTCTACCACTACCCTCTTCGTCCTGGCTTGTCACAGGCAGATCTTGGCTACCATTTGGTCCAAGTTGGCGAGGTTACACACTTCATATGATTTGACTTCAACATTTTCCTTTCTTATTTGATTCAATAAAGTCCTAGGGTGGTTCATGGGCAGCATTCCGCGGTGCGATCTCGGGTTCGACTCCCGGTTGGGGTTAAAATTGAGTTGGAGCTTTCGTTTAAAATCGTCTCAGTTTTTGTAGCTGTGTGACGATGAAAGTCTCAGGCAGACGGAGTTCGCTACTTACGTCATGTTCGCCACAACCCTCCCTCTCACTTCCCCCAATCGTGGAAATTAAAGTAGGCCAAGGCTTGAGGGAAACATTAGCTGGCCGGCAAAGTCGAACAATCCACCCAAAATGTCAAATACATACATACATACATTTTACCGTCTCTATTTCTAAAAGATTATTTCATTTTTCAATCAATTCAAGCGTGCCCGAAGACTGAAAGCTAGCTACCATTGTACCACTTTTTAATGATGGTGACAGAACTGTGGCGTCTTCCTACATACAGTATATTGAAAAAAAAAAAAGATTTTTATTTCATGAACTCTATTCTATAAAGACATCTTTAAATAAGATCACTTACATGTTTTCAGAATTATGAGTACTTTTTACGTAATTTTGCAAGAATTATGCACAATTTTTAAACAATTATTTTTAAAAAAGGCAACACTTTTTTCTTTGTTTTAAACTGGCCTAGGTCTCATTTTCTCATTCACTTGTACATTTGAAAAGAGGACAAAGTTAGCATTGCAAAATTACAATATTGAAAATAAAGAGATATTTACTTAATACAATTTGTTCAGAAAACATTTTTAAATAAGGTCACACATTTGTTTTAAATACATGCAGTTTTCGCGTAATGTTTCCTTTAAGGTATGGCTTTTTTTTTCAAAAAATGATCCGAAATTTTTCTTTTCAGTTTTTCTTCGGATAGAGGAAAAGACGCTTCAAATAGCGCAGATTCATTTTCTATGAACTTATAAGCACGTAGTAGGCGAGAAAGTAGGTCTCACGCTAGATTGGTATAGAGCACTCGTTCCACGTTCTTTTCGTCATAAATTTACAATTGCAATAAAAATCGTATTTAAGTCTATTCTCCGAAAGTACTGTAGGTTTTAAAATAAGCTCTCAAAAACTTACTCCTCAGAAATGCGACACCTTAAGCCACCTTCCTTACGGTTTCGTGTTTCATGTGGCATCGGCTATCGGTCCAAAACCACGCATATTGGTGAACTGCGGTGTCAAAGAACAGTAAAAATTGTATGCCACATGTAGGGGAGAAGTAATAGCTGCGCACGTTTATTTGAGCTCCAAAGTCTTTTCTCCTCTCTTTAACTATAAATAATTGAATGGTGAATATACGTACCAAAAAAGCGCGGTAGTAAGTTTGAGAACAAGACATTTTCGTTCCTCAGTTATAGAAATATTATTGGCATCGATAAACGAACTACAGATTTTATTTTAGTACTTCTAACAATATAGTGCCCATATGCCGGCACTACTGCTTCCACAACTAGCAAAAGGAGAACCCAAAAAACGTGCGCATAAGAAGTTTCCCTAATGTACAGAATAAAACAAGGGGCCATCACAGCATTTGCTCAATGGATCAGGAAAACTGGACGGAAAAATGATAGTGATGGGTTCATTGACCTACAATTTGAAATACTTGCATTACTTGTTATAGACTATTGAACCCTTTTTCTTTCTCGTGCTTACTTCGTAAGAAGAAAAAGTATTGTAATCGTGCGCCGGAAGACGGCGAATTTTCGACCAAAAAACTCTTATTGACGGGTCGTGTTAACTAAAAAGTATATTCATATTCCCATTTTCGACGAACACTCCATATTTTCGAAAATTGCAATGAGATAATGTTGGAAAATGTCAATACTGATACTGGAGATTTTTGTCTTCTGTTCTAAAAACACAATCTATGAAAAGTTCATGTACAATTTTATGAAAACAAACGAGTAGTTTTTGCTTAATTTCTGTTTGAAGGCCATGAAAATTATAAAAACAAATTCTCAAATACCGCTCCAATTTTTTTTCTTCAATTTTTTTTCCCACGGATTGATGGTCAGTACAGCCTCTAATTGTATAGAAACAGTAATGCAGAAGAAAATATTTCGCTTTTTACTTAAACTTGTGTATCGACGTGAATTGTTTAATGTCATCAGGCTAAGGGCATCAGGCTAAGGGAATCATGCTAAGGGCATCAGGCTAAGGGCATCAGGCTAAGAGCATCAGGCTATGGGCATCAGGCTAAAGGCAACAGCCTCATGGCTAAAATTAAAGGCATCACTGTCTTGTAAAGTAATGAATATGTAATATATGCGGATTTTTTGAAGCGAGTTATTGATATTGACAGCTGAAGATTGTCGTATCTTACACGTGTGTTGGGATTATAAATATCAGTATTGCAAGAAAATATGTTCCAATCGTTAAGTGAGTTTTGCCAAAAGTACAGATTCAGAAATAAAAAGGCAAAGCAATGGTTTGGATGTCATGCTCAATTAATAAAGAGGTTCAGGAATCACGTATTGCTTCTTTTTCTGTAATTCGCATTGCTTCTTTTTCTGCAAATCTAAGTGTATGCGTAGTATAGGATGAGCTTCCCCAGAATATTACGTCATATCGCAGGTAAGAATGTACATTTGCAAAACACACGCAACGAGCTGTATGATGGCATATTGAATGTAAAATAAATCTGAATGAGTAAAGTAATGAACTTAATTTGGTGCTTAATTCATTTACATAAATATTCCAGTTGAGGTTTAACTGAATTGATACGATCAGGAATGTTGATACTTTGACATCAGTCATCTGGATATTGTACATTTTCAATGGTGCACGCCATTGACGGTTTGAAAAGCAAATCTGCACTGAAACCGGCTTTCCTTCGGTAACTATTAATTTCTAATTACGAAACCAATTCGAAACTTCTAAAATCGTACTATTGATTTTTTTTTGGGGGGGGGGGGCAAAGAATATTCATGTCATCAGCAAACATAACTGTTTGTCAGTTTCTAATGAACGAGTATATATCGCTTGGGACCCCCATTGGGTTCCCGAGGGGTCCCACAGATAAGTCTCCCTGTTGGGGACATGAAAAACTGAAGAACCCCTTGCACAACTGACCATGAATTGGAAATAATGCTCATTCGAGCCAGAGCTGTATTTATACTCTTTGCATTCGATATTTAAGGTACGAGGGTATTCAATCTACTGCAATAACACGAATTTAATACGAAGATAATTTTGAAAACAAAATATGGTAAATGACGTCAGAAGCTACAGGAAGAATCTAAGAGTTCTAATAGATTTTCATTTTGATCTATTGAGGAATAATTTTTTAAAATGTTTCCGAAGATTTTGTTTTCCTAATCCATGTTGAGAATCTGAAACGTTGCGTTTTCCTCGGAAATGTTTCCATTCGTGTGTAGAAAAGCCTGTTATATTTAAAAAACAAAACGGTCAAATGAGGTAGTGGCAGATAATTTTGCATTTCATTTTTGTTGCCTTTCTATGCATAAACAAGCAATGAAAATGTGAAGAACAGGGCCAAAAGTTTCTAATAAACAATTCAAATCTTCTTCTAGACCAGACAGATTTTTTATTTATTTTACTGGCAGTTCTGAAGGTTTCACTTGAATTTTTGGAAACAAAAATCTTGTCGATTTTTAAGGAACGTATGATGTTGAAATTCGTAGTTTTAATCCCCGAATCAGATGAACTGGAATCGAAAAGTGTTGGTTGAAGAGACTTTCATGGGATTGCTAATACTCTGTCATTAGCCTTTCAAACAACATTCTCTACAAGTTATTCAGTTCATGTGGTTTTATTTTTACATTACTTTGATCCACATTGCTTTATTTTTGTTATTGGCATCCAAAATATCCTGATAATTTTCCATTATTTTCGCATGTACTATCAATTTCCTTAAAACGCTCTTGTATTTTAGGAAGTAGACATGGCATCATATATGATTTTTTAATCAATGAAATTATTAGTAAAGATGATGATCATAAATAACTCATTTTTTGTTGTTTTCAGGTGCTTCAATTGTTTTGATTACTAATTCCGTGTGGTGAAGTGTTTTGTCAAAAGAGAAGGCGATCTTCTTCTCCCGCTGGAACGTGAGATCCGGCGCCGACCTTCACCTAGTCTTGCGAGGTTTCCCCTTTGAAATGTTTCTCTAGCGGGGTACCGCCTCAGAGGTCCCGAATGGCCTCCCGACATGTGTGAGAGTGTTGTGCGAGTTAGTGTAATTGTGTAAATGTGTGCAAGGGGAGAGGAAGGAGTGATTGCGCGCGGTCTGTGGGCCGTTTATTAAGATACTGGGCTTCTCCAGCACTCAGTTGATCAGAGAAAGCACGGTAAATTACCGATCAGACCAGCAGCCATACTAACACTCTTTTGCACGCTATGATTGATGTTAGCAACTGTGGAACACCCGCCAAGAGACTCGAACGCTAAAACCTCCAGGTCGGAGACGCTGGAGATGCAACGGTAATGCTACTATTGAGCCATCTCAGATTGTATGTTGATGAAGATGATGGAGTGTAAAGCATAGAGAAACAGGGAGGGGAAACAGCGGAAGCAGCGGAACACCGCCTAGAATGTACTCGGTTTCCGATGAGTCCCACACGTGACTGGGACGTGAACCCCGAAACTCGCAGTTAGGAGGTCCGCGCGACGGCCGCCACTCTGCGAGTCTCCTAGCAACGGAAGGTGACGGACCGCAGAAAAAGGCAGTTATCGGCGGAGATGGCGCCGGAGAAAAGTCGGCTGGTCGAGCGCGACGAAACACACGCGCCGCGTCGCTTGGCGTTCGCCATGCGTTGCCCCCTCCCACGCCGGCGGCGATGGCGGCGGCGGCGGCGGCGTCCGCGTGCGCGCGCTCGGCGTCCGCGCGGCCCCAGTCGCCCGCCGCGCGTGCTCAGCCGCCGGGTCGCAGCCTGCCGCTCCGCGCGCCGCCGCCCTCCGCGCCGCCCGCGCCGTCGCCGCCCGCGCCGTCGCCGTCGCCTCGGCCGCCCCCTCTATGGCCGCGCGCTGGTGGGCCGTGCAGCTCGGCGTGGCGCTGGCGCTCGTCGCGCTGCTCACCGCCGCCCGCACTTCGCCCGCCCGCGCCCGCGCCCACGCCCCCGGCCCCGGCCCAGGCCCCGGCCCGGGCATCGCCGCCCGCGCCGCGCCGCCCACCGCCAGCCCCGCCTCCGTCGACGACACGGACATCGACATCGACATCGACGTGGACGCCGTGGACGTCGACGTCCCCTCCGGCAGCCCCGTGCGCAGCGTCGGCACCAAAGACACGCCCCCCGGCGAGGCCCAGCCCGACAACCACACGGAGGTCAGCGACGGCTTCACGGGTAAGCGAGTGCCGCACGATCCCGCCCGGCCGCCTTCACCGCACGCTCACGCGCCCCGCTTCACGGCACGCGCGGGCACACGGCTGCGGAGCGACCGCGCCAGCCACTTCCAGGTTCTTCGCACTCCCAGGCCTTGGCTCTTGCAAACGAGACGTGCCTCACGCGGCGCAGCCAGCACTTCTCAGCTTCCTCTCGCGATGCACGCTCTCTTCAGTTTCTTTACGAGAAATAAAGATTTGCTGCGGGGTTGGAAGGAAAGTTTCAATAGGCAATGGGCGGGTGGGACTGAGCCCTTGAATTCTCCGAGGTGGGTCTGTTAAATGCAATTTGATATAAATAAAATAAAAAATAATTTTGTAGTAATAGTATACAATGAAATTCACGGATAGACTTGGGAACACGACGTTGTAAAAATAAAAAATACAGGATTCACATGTCCAGGTGCATAACCAAATTGTTTCGATAATGCAATTTTTCAGCATGAAGATGCAATGACTTTACAATTTTTGGCCAATTTCCCCTTAGGAAAAGGGTTTGTGCCACCACGTCTATTCTTCGTTTTTTTCAACAGGGCTATTTTATATTTCCATGAGCGTGCTACCTAACTCGGAGTGAGAAAAGCACGAAAAATGACACCGGTTTCGTACTTCATTCGGATATTTCATGTAATTTGAACAGCTACTTTCATTTTAATTAGAAAAAGGTTGTTTATGATATCCGAGAAAACTTGAAATTTTACTACTTTTTTTTTAATTTATCGACCAATATCGATTGACTAAAAAATAATTTTACGTCCTACTAACTTTATGTTACTATCCGTGATCCGTGATTAATATTTGTGTTAACTGAGTCGCCTTTAAAAAATAACTTAAACAATAAAGAATAAAGGAAACAATGTAATTTTTTATAATTATTTTAAACAAAACTCACTGTATTCTGGATATGGAACGCACTGACTGTCGCCGATAAAATTATGTTAAAGGTACTGACACTATTAAAAATTAGCGAAATATCATATGTAGAGTTGCTTTCATTTATATTCATGTTGCACAATGGTATCTACTTCATTAATATATGTTCTGTATTGGCTTATTATTATTATTATTATTATTGTCTTTTTGCACCGTAGAATTATATTTTCACAACTTTAGCATTCTACATTCAATTTACGTCACATCTTTCTGTTCAATTTCTGTTACAAACATCTAATATCCCGTTGCCATTCCATTCGCAAAATAAATATTGATGGTAAAATAAGTAATACAATTATGGGGTATTATATTACACAATATTATTGTTAGACCAGTCAAGTGGTATCCGGCTCAGAAAAAATTACGAAAGATTTTTTCTCATCGGTTTTCTATGTTTTGGGGGTTACTAAAGCCAAATTTGAGCCTTTAGAAATGTCTTTACAGAAAACATAACTATAAAAACTTTATTCAGTGTTTCACATGTATTTCAGAAACTGTGCGTTTATTGAGAAGATTATTATTGTTATTGTTATTATTATTATTATTATTATTATTATTATTATTATTATTATTATTACTATTAATATTTATATCCTAAATTTCAGTACATGAAACTTCTTACGAAATACATATATTAACTGCAATTTTTTTAACCAACTGTTAAGGCGCTAGAGAACAATGAAAACAGAGATTTTTTGGTACTCTGACTAAAATGGGAGAAAAGACCTCTCACGCCCTATGATCCCCCGACGGAACTCTAGTTTCTCTAAATCATGTTTGAAAACAAAGATTGTGAATTAATTAATTCCATTGTTGAATGATGAATACGAAAATGGTTTACGCGTTAATGTATTTCAAATGTTGAAATTTGGTCTAAGGGAACTTGTGAAATGTAGAGTAAGTAGCAAATAGTAAAGTAACAGTCCTTTCTTGTGAATTATTTCACTTCGTATTTATTAAATTTCTTCTGAGTATTCATAAAATAATGAAACGTTAGTAATGCCCGAGTATTCTGAGATTTGTCCGCTGGAGCACTCCAAACAAGCGCCTGCGCATGGAAAAATCTTAACGTCTCAGAAATATTTATCCATTACGAGTACTTTAGGCGTTCTCAGTTAAGTGAATATGGAATTTGATAGAGAATTGATCAAGAATATAATTTTGCCGGGTGTTTAAACACACTTTTTTTAATGCTGCAAGTACTACATAGTCACTGTGGATTTTCCAGCCCTTCGAAAATACGCGGACGTAAGCCGCAGTGGATTGCGCACTCTATGGATTTAAAGATCTGTAAGCTACTCACTCACCCACTGAAGACTATGAACCACTGCAACGATATTGTTAATGGTACTGATTATATAATTTTCTGTAGATATAAAAGTTGGTATGGAAATTACTTTACGTCTACAAAATTTCCCCGTTATGAAGCCAGATGTAATTTTTCAGTAAGAGAACTTCAACATTTTAACTCGCATAATGCGTAATATTTTTTTTTATAAAAAATCCAGCAGTCTCGCTGGATACTTGCATAACACAAGGTCTACTGTTTTTCTGTTGTTACTGTTCAATGTAGTGAAAATTCAAACTGGTTTATGCATACTTTAATGAAGGCGTAAGAAATATATTTTATATTTCACTTGCATACATTGTGTAATACTATGCAAGTTAAAGTTTTCTAAAACTACCTGAAGGATCTGCATACCCTGCACGAACATCTGCATTACTTGTTACTTATTTGTTACGACATGTGCTGACACTCGATAACTTGGCCCTCTCCCAACTCAAGGAGTCGCTTTCTCTCGGAATGAGGGTGTTGATGAACATTTTCCTCAAAACCATACCTGTCAGTTTTGAGGTTTTGACAGAAGTGAGATAGGAGCTTGAGTTGTTTTGCGTATTATTAATTACAGGTTCAGTATATGCTTCCAAAAAATATTTTTAGCATAGAACATATATTCATAACAATAAAAAATAAAAATAAAAGCTTACCAAGTCGATATAAAATGTGGTGCTGTTGACTCATTTGGCGATAGAAATCGGTAGTTTTCGCGGCGCACAATTCGATGTGAGGGGCGGCAGACGCTCCAGCCCTTTTGTGGAGGAAATAAGAACCGCATGCTCGCCCGGGCAATCGCATGCTTCAGAACTCGAGACCTACAAAAGACAGAAGGATTAAATATTCTTGGCCGAAATGTACGCACGAGAAGTACAACGTTGATAACACTGATCGACAGAATTGAACACTTTGTCTGTTAAATGGAATATAATGGCTTTTTCTAATGGAAAATGGTGCTCTGATTTCAAATTTGTGGACCATTAATTTGTAACAGGAAAGGGCTTTTTTGTAATAGGCAATTAAAAAGTATACACTATTGTTAAGTTATTGGTTTTCTTTGCTTTACTTACATATAATAATCTCAATCAAAATGTAATTTTCGAATTATTGTTTCTTGTATTTCGTATTAGTATATCCTTTTTTGTGCCCAGCAAGCATATTTTGATTACATATTCCCTTATCAAAAGTCTATAGTTGCAATTTACTGGTGGAATAATTCGTCGTGTTTGTCGCTCAGAGCACCGAGACTTTCAGGAAAGAAGTCTAAGAGTGAATACAGAAAATGCATATTAAGGAATATGTTACATCCCAGAGTTTATAATTGTGAAGGAGTTCCGACATTATTACTGAATAGGTCTCAGCTTTTCTGTTACCAAGGAATTCCGTGACGACTTTTTGTAGCGACATCCCTGCAACTTTTTTCCATCAGTATTCAAACTTGCCTCAAAGTCATGATCCCTCATAAGCTCTTTCATTTGTCATCCTACAAATATACTCTTCGGAATATTCGATAACAAAAGTTTCATCATACCATACATCTCTTTCATATGGGCTGCATAGGCAAGGGGAATAGCTTGTTTCTCGATTCCGATATGAATTAGCCCGGCTTTTAAACTGAATTTAGAGTAATCTATAAACAACCTACATTTTTTAAGATCATGATGGCCTCCCAAAGCACTCAACAATGCATCAACGTCAGTAAAATACATTATATTGCCATCTTGTGAGACAGGCACAGGCACGTGTCGGCAATACACAGTAATTGTAGTTATCTTCTGAAGGAGGTTGCAACCCTTTAATAGAGTTGTCAACAATACTGCCTGATTCTTCTACAAATTTAAATAACCAACTAGATCTTTTTGTTCTGTTTCTATGACATTCTGTAGATATTCCACCAAAATCTGGGTCTCCAGTGTCGTACTTTTCGGTACTTACGCTTAAATCTTCATCGCCCGAGTTTTCGGAATGCAAACTCCAATTGTCCGGTAGCCCTGGGATTGGAAGATCTTCTCTGTGAGGAACAGGCCTGATAGCTGAAGGGATGTTGCGATATGGAATGATCTTCTTGGTGTTGCTTGACATTCCAGCAATTTGGTAATACAGAAATAACATCCTGTGGGGTGGTCCTTTGGTTCCCTCCATGTCATGGGAACTGCAAAATGGCGTATGTCGCTTAACCAACCACCAACCTAAGTAAATGTTATATAAGGCGCATGGCAAAAATGAGGAGCCCATGATTTGTACTGATCGCCGATTTGACTCCTGACATATAATGTATATGCATTTCTTCTTAAGGGAGTAATTATTCCGCCTTTGGCTCTTCAAAGTTACCTCACCACACACATAACAGAAATTGTTGGGATGACTTACTCATTGCCGCGGTATTGCAAGGAATCTGTTCGTACAAAATGAACACTAAAACGCAACAAATAGTCGAGTCGTGAACTACAGAAACATCAGTCCTTTCTCGCTCGACACGCAGGGCGCAACTAACATGTAGTGACCACGTTACGCAACGCGTTCAGTCAGCGCGTCGTTTAATTGGACCTCTGCAATTCCCTTCGCAATACCCGAAGTTGCTCAACTGATTCGAGTGGTCTGGCATATATTTCACGACTTGAGAGGAATCTACAACATCATATACTGCTGGCGACCATCGTCTTGTAATAATCTTGCAAGCACCTAGCGTTTCTGCATAAACGACACGTGGCTATCTACGAAATATATATAGTTTTAGTATATGTGCGATTACACGAAAAATGAGCGCAATGGACACTTTTTGTGATTGTATTCGGCTTTATTGTAGCTAAGTACATAAGAAACAGCTAAAGCTAGCCATTTAACAAAAGCACAGTCAACCAGTGTAATTAGGGAAAAGTTAAGGAGCTGAATTGTAAAGGCACAGTCAGTTCTAACTAAATACACTATCGAATAGTAAATTAAACAAAAAATACATATTACGAACAATATATGTCATAATAAAAATTATTTTGTAAAACCAAAAAAATTAGGAAAGGATACAATAAATCGTTCGTGGGTAAGACAACTCTGAAGAAAAGTCCAAGCAATCCGGTCCCGTGGCAGAGGGATGGAAGAATGGCTGGCTGGGCTCACGTACGTCCGATTTATGAGAACCAGTGAACTTAATCATAGTAATACACGTTCTTCATTTCGAGAACGCGGTGGGTCGAAACGACTACAACAATTATCAGAGGAACTTAATTCGATTCTTTCGTCGGACGCGGCAACCAATGGTAACGACCGTATTAATACAAAATTTCATCTGGTGCACTCTTCAGAAAAAAAACTAACGTCGCGGTCTCCAAGAGGACAGCTCTTTCAGAACCTATTTTGAACTGAGTTCATGCCTCATTTTACGTCGGCGAGTCTCGGGCTATCAAGCCAGCTCTTCCGTCTGACCACACAAATTTTCCTACTCTCCTTTGACCATCTAGGGGACAAAGAAAGTATCACTTGAGCGACGAAACTGGCGATCTGCATCAAGCCTAGACACTTTTTTTAGGTTTGAGGATCTTTTACATGCAGTAAATCTACCACATGGGACAGCCGGCTTTACTTACCCTCCGAAGGGAAGCGTACGAACGATTTCTTAGTCCTTCAACAATTACGGTTTTGATCCAGTTTGAACCCGCAATTTTGTGTACAACAGCCGGATACGCTAACCATTATGCCACTGAAGCCGCAAAGGGTAAATACAAAAAACTTAAAATTAGTTTTCAATAAATTGTATTGTGTTTTCTATTATAATGAATTAATATAGGAATTTTCTTTCGTTCTTTCATTTTTGACGGGTAGCCCATAGTAGTGAAATTATAGGTTGTGGTAGAAAACACTAGCACATCAAATTCTTTCCAAAGCCAGACCATATATTGGGGATAGCTGATAATGTACAGCGAATTTTTATCGCCCTCTCATTGTTGAGTATTGCATTATTTTGTTTTATCATGAAGTTAACGTATAGAAAAACTAATCTGATATATATTTGTTTCTTATCTAAAATTGTTTTCTTTCGAATTTTGTTTTTTTTGCGTCATAATTTTTGCACAAATTAAGTAATATTGTTGGTAAAAATATAAGATTATATCGTATTGTACGTATTAATCGTATTGTATCTTTTTCCTTCTTTACGCCAAATTACTTTTCCGCTTACGTACTTACGAAATAATAAGAAAGAATTGTAATGCTGCAGTAAAAAAATCGTCAGAAAAGAATATTGTGGGGCTCTGATATCGAAAAACGGGATATCTTGTTCCTATCTTCTTCTTCTTCTTCTTCTTATCTTCAAGTATTTAGGCATAATGCCTGTTACGCCGCTTAATTTTGGTCCCTCCAGCGCATTCTTGGACGTCCTATATTCCTTTTTCCTCTCGGCTGATAATTTGCCACTTGTTTAGGAATTCTGTCGTTGTTCATTCGCAACATGTGATCTTGCCATGAGAGTCTGTAGTTGGTGACTTTCTCTACAAGACTTTCTACATTTAGCTCGTTTCGGATTTGTGTGTTTCTTTGTCTGTCCAAAAGGCTATATCCCGCTACCGCTCTAAGGAATCTCATTTCCGCTGCCTGCAGTCTTGATATATCTTTATTTGTCATTGTCCACACTTCACTCCCGTATAAGCAGGTTGGTATTGACATAACTTTGTAAAATTTAATGAGAGTGTCTCTTCTCACTTTTGAACTCAGTGTTCTTCTTATAGTTCCATTCATTTGATTGAATCTTTCTATTTTCTTATTTATGTCGATTTCGCCATAGAATGATATGTCTGCTCCCAAGAATGTGAAGTGTTGTATTTGCTCTACTGTTTTATTATTTACTACAATTTTTGAGCGTATCGGGTATCGACCTTGGAATGCCATCACTTTCGTTTTGGTGTCTGATATTTCAAGATTATATTCTGCCATTATCCGCTGCAGTTCATATGTTGCTTTTTGTAATATATCTTCTCCTTCTGCTATTATTGCTTGGTCATCTGCAAAAAGTATTGTCCATAATTTTGATGTAGTTAGGTCTAGGCTATAAAATTTTAATCTGCTCTTCCACTCACGAAGAGCTTCGTCTATGTAGATATCAAACAGTAGCGGTGAAAGACTACATCCTTGTCGTAGGCCTTGGTCCACTTCCGCTTTTCGGTCTGGTTTCCAAGTAATACATATTTCAGATTTATTATACATATTTTCAATTACAAGGATAAGATGTTCGGGGATTCCTTTCTTTCTTAGTATTTCAAAGAGGGTATGCCTGGCTACAGTGTCAAAAGCTTTCTTGTAATCTACAAACAAGATGTGGGTTTCCTTGTTATATTCTCTGTGTTTCTCTAAAATTTGTTTTAAGATGAAGATATTGTCTGTGCAGGACCTTCCTTGACGAAAGCCACTTTGTTCTTCCATCAACACTGTTTCTGCAATTTTTCTTAGTCTAGTGGTCACAATTTTTGAATATATCTTATAAGCAACGTTTAGAAGACTTATACCTCTGTAGTTGTCGCATATTGATCGGTCTCCCTTTTTGAAAATAGGTAGCACTACGGCGAGTTTCCATTCGGTTGGTATTTTTCTTCTATTCCAGCATAGGTTGAAGAAGTGGAGAAGCCTTATTTTAAATTCTTCAGTTGCACATTTAAGCATTTCTGCCTTTATGCCATCACTGCCACTAGCTTTTCTATTTCTCATTTTACTTAGTGCCTCTTCCAGTTCTTCCCTTTCTATCTGATCTACGCTGTCTTCAATGAGGTTTTCATTTTTGTCTTCCTTCTTATTATGATCCCTCGCATTCTTATTTGTCCATAAGTTCCTGTAGTAAGAAAGCCATTCATCTGGCTTAATTATTTGTATATCTGCTATGTCCTTCTCTTGTCTGTTAAGGTGTCTCATAATTTTATATGCTGTTTTCTGCCGTCCATGTATGTCAATTTCGATATCAGCTATATATTTATCCCATGAATCCTGTTGGGCTTTTCTTGTTAGGTACCTGACGTGGTTGGAAATTGTGGTGTATTCCTTCTTAGTTTGTGAGGATTTGTTAGATAGATATCTCAGATATAGTTTCTTTTTCTCGTTAACAGCTTCTTCGATTTCTTCATTCCATATTTTAAGCCCTTTCTTCTTCGTTCTCTTTGAAGTAGAGCCTAGTGTTTCATATGCTGTTACTTCAATTATAGTTTTCAAATTCCTCCACTCTTCTTCCACATCATTACTAATTTCAATTGTTTTATTATGTTGGTTCAGACGTTGTTGGTACATCAGTTTGACAGATTCTTTATTTAGTAGATATACTTTCCAGGTTTTTTGGGTAGGACAGGTTTGGCTGTTTTTGATTTTAACCCATCTCTTCAATAATTTTAGCTTTCCAAGAAGTGCGAAGTGATCACTATCTATATCGTAGCTTCTATAAGCTCTTACATCCGTAAAGAGTTTGCTTATTTTATCGTTTGCCATGATGTAGTCAATAGTACTAATTTGACCACGTGCTGCCCATGTCATCTTGTGAATACGTTTATGCTTATAGAAAGTGTTCATTATTTTCATATTGTTAAAACATGCAAAATCTCTTAGTTTGCGTCCATTTTTATTCAGAGTATCTTCGTTATTGGGGCCAATTATCTTATCCATAGATACATTTCCAATTCTGGCATTGAGGTCTCCACATATGACAATATAATCATTTTTATTTATTTCGTCGAGAGTTTTTTGTAGGCAGTTGTAAAATTCCTCTGTAGCCAAGGTTTTCCCCTCTTCTGGTGCGTATACACAGATGAAACATATATACCCTCTATCTACTTTAGTCCGCAGTGTGATAATTCTGTCTGATATCCAACAGTAAGAGTGAATTCGTTTTTTCCATCTTCTGCTTACTAGGATTGCAACTCCTGATGCTGCTCTTTCATTGATATCAACACCACTGTATATAAGGGCATAATCATCTAAATCCATTGAGCCTTTAGCTTTCTTTTTTGTTTCTGTTAACATGGCTATATCCACTTCTTTTTCTTTCATTATATTAATTAGGCGTTGCTCTTTTCCTTTCAACGATCTAACATTCCAAGTCATTATTTGTAAATGTTCCGCTAAGCCGTAATCATGTCCTTTCCGTTGCCTTGTCGTATATGGGGCGTCCGGTTGTAATTGCTGCGGTCTGTGAGAAGATGATTTTTCGCCTGATAGGGTTTCTAGCCCATATGCAGGTTAGTTTGGTGATGGGTATGCCATCTCACTGCCTCCAAACTTGCAGGGCAGTTTTTCGGGTTGCTCGCCCTAGATGCATTGCCTTCCACGGCTTTTGAGTTGCATCTACCCAGGACGTCTTCACCATCTTTTCCACGCTAACGATGTTCATGCATGGTTCTTCTAGCAATTTCTTCTCGAAATCCTCTTCTTGGCGTTGAGGTCCTCTTCTGGAGTACTTTTTCGTCTCACCCCTATCCCTTGACCTGTCCGGCAAGGGAGGCCCTACCAGTAGCTACGCTACCGCCGGCATAGCTCTCGGGGTCATGGGGGTACTCAAGCTCCGCCACCAACGACAAGGTCCTGTACTCCCAAGGCGGAGTTGTTCCTATCTATAGTATATTATTTCCTTTAACTCGTGTTTTGTGAGTTCTTGCTACAGAAAAATTGCTTTGAAGCAAAACTTCTGTCAGTCCGTTTGGTATTAACTTTCGTACCTAAACAGTTCAGGCGATTTTCTCCACAACTGATATTTCCCGAACGACCTGGACTAACTCAAGGTCTTGAGATTTGATATTTTTTAATTTTGATTTGGGGGGGGATTTGTGTAGTACACAAATTCTTAGCCTTTGAAAAAAAACTTCTGAAAAGTGGCTTAATTTTTTATTATTATTTTTCTCCAAAAAGCAATGGGAGCATAATAGAGGCACAGGCATAATTTTGATTCAACTCTCTGAATTTTCGAAAATTGGAAATAACAAATAATGCGTGAAGGTAAGTGAAGGTGTAAAACGACTAGTTTTAAGCGTTATTTCCTCCATCCAAAAACAAATTGATCCCAAAATTTCGAGCCACATTTCCAAACAGTGAAAATGGTATGACTTCTTGTAAAGATCTCCCCCCAAAATCCGTTTGAAATTCGCAGACTCTCCGGTTCGGCCACAGCAATGGGGGAATGTCAGATTTGGAGAAAATCGTCTGAACGGTTCAGGTGCTAGTGTTGGTCCAGACAGTCAGACGGATAGTCAGACGTTTTGCCTAACGTTTCTGGGTATACCAAACGAGGATTTAGACTACATAATGTATTATGACAAAGTAATTTATTGCATATATCAATAATATTTATTCACGGTTGCGAACATAGGGCCCTGCAATACGAGTTTTCCTGACAAAAATCTCCAGTTTCGACTGCAGCATTACAATTCTTTCTCTATACTACGTAAGTAGGTAGTTAGCGAAAAAGCAACTAGTGGTGCTAAAATAACCCATACTTTCTTGCATTACTTGTAACTTTGCAATGTTTGAAAATTCAGAGAGTTAAGGAAAATAACATCTGCACCAGTATTAATTGACCTCTCCTCTATCCGAAGAGAAATGATTAAAGAACTAGTCGTGCTACAACAGAACATAATTTCTCGCATTTTTTCTAACAGCTCCGTAATATATTATACAACTACATAAACATGCAAGAGTGTTTTAAACCAGCAAAAATTATCGGCGCCAAGACTCGAACTCAGGTCCTCCAAGTTAACTGGCCGTCAGCAATACTATGGAATAGCACTATTACCTCAACCGAATATTTCCAACGCGCAATTTTTGCAATTTTCGAAAATACGGAGAGTTTGCCGAAAATGGGACTAACATATTTAAACCGTCCCTGTTAGATATGAGGATGACATGACAAAATTTGGAGCGGGTTTTGACAATTTTGTTTTAGAAATTGCATAAATTTCAGACACAAATTACGTGAAATCTGTTCGTTTTTTTAAATTAAACTTGACCTTTTTATAGGGCTGACTTTTTAGAACACACCGTGTTTCAGGCAAAAATTTCTATCTTCAGTTTTTTCAATTTTGAAATGTCAATATTTTCTAATTTTCTAAATTACTAGCACCATATTGTTTACCTTCCCTAGCTATATACGAGAAAAAAACTTTAAAGAAAAAAAATGGTGCAATTTCAGAGAAAAAACTGTTTAAAACTTTCTTTTTAGTTCGTTTTTTTGGTACAAGGACCAACAAAACCTGGATTCTGACTACACAACATGTTCGAGGAATCAATTTACCATGATATAATGACATTTATTTTTTATTGGGTGTATAGTTTTGTGGTTGGGAGTGCAATTAATCCTAATCTTATACTACGTAGTACTATTTAGATTACGTAGTACTATTTAGATTAAACGCTACATATTCTACACAGTCTTTACATGCACTTGGACTTACAATCCAAAATTACATACTAACAATGAGGTTTTCATACTTCGCCAGTCAAACTTGGAGTGGCTGTTGAGAGTCAGAGTTATTCTTCCCCCCCGCCCATA
The DNA here is from genome assembly GCA_038098605.1 of Gryllus longicercus. Taxonomy (NCBI): domain Eukaryota; kingdom Metazoa; phylum Arthropoda; class Insecta; order Orthoptera; family Gryllidae; genus Gryllus; species Gryllus longicercus. The sequence goes on from JAZDUA010000487.1 coordinate 246,760, forward strand.
TATATATATATATATATATATATATATATATATATATATATATATATATATATATATTGTGACGTACCTGGTTGGCGCAACAACGGTTTTCACTGCAATAAATTTGGAAAGGACGGGTGTCTTGTCTCGTGAATGGGTCTCTTAAGGATTTGGCAGCACATTGGCAAAACAAAGTTATAATTTTGTCTGAACAAAAACACGATTTATTTCTAGAATCACACATTCAGTACATTGCCTTAAATACAATTATTCCCTGTTTTGGTACCAAAACTCAGTTTACAATTTTAGATTTTACAATACCTCGGACACCGAGAATATGTAGTTTGTTCTCTGATGACTTCCAACGGCTGCGACGATCGGTGACCTTCGGTGCGACTCGGCGCTCTTTCGGGCGGTCGGCAGGGCGGGCTGCCACACCGCCGGCCCACGGCGGCGGTTGCGCAAATCCTTCTGCTTTGACGCCAACCGTTGCACGTGTCGTTCCACTGAAGTATGCACTGCCTCTAGATTACTGTTCGTCTGGTCCTTGCAGTATATCTCGCCACTCTATTGTAACACAGCTCGTTGATTCTCCTCCACTTTCCTAATTACCACAATGTGAGCACGTGGCCACCACTCGTGCAGGTACCAGCTACGCGATTTATAGTTTTGCCCCTTTTCTCCACTGTTTCTGACTCTACGAACACGATCATTAGTTTGTACTGTTCAACATTTGCCACTATCACGTTTCACTAACTTCCTGATAGTTTTCCTTACACTAGTCAACTTGATTTTGTCCTCTTTACCACGCACATCAATATCGTGCCGACCTCTCCCAAGTTCTGTCTCACACTGCCCAACTGCCGTTGTCTCGCGTCGTCTCTCGCCGCCTCCGCGCCTGATTCGTTCCCTAGTCCCCGTCCGCCGCTCGCCGCTACTGCGCTACTTTCAAAATGGTCGTAATTAGAATAACACGCTCTGTGTCTCTAATTAATTGAAGAAACGCTCCGCGTTTCAATATATATATATATATATATATATATATATATATATATATATATATACATACATACATACATATATATAAGGAGAGAGAGACGCACATACATAACCACACGCACATGCTCAACCGATGACTGCCCGTTGGGGGCACGCGAACAGTTGGTCCATCACAGGCAGGGTCTGTTCTGTGGGTGGCGTTTCTGTGGACGGTGGTGCACTGCCAACGAACTGTCACTTCACGTCGTACGCCAGGTCAGGCGGGGGCGCGGGCCCAGTACTCAAATGGCTCCAAGTCCTCTTTGCCGTGTAGCAGTCGTGCGCGCAGTAACTCGCGGCGCTACCCGAATTGCCTCGTGTGGGCTACAACCCCACATTATTTCTTGTTCTTCCAAGAGCATATCTTCCCGCGGTGGAAACCTAAGCTGTTCGCCTTTATTTGCTCCCATCGCTGGCGCAAATATACACCGACAGGCTGCTATCCGTACCTCGTCGGAACGCAGTTACCCTTTACTGGAACCTCCTCAGTTAAGCTTGGGTGATGCCATTCTGCCAGCTCAGAATACTAGATATTCAGGTTAACACCAGAGTAGAATTAAACGTCACTCACAATATGTCGGAACAAGTTTCTTCTTAATTACACATAGGTATCGAGCACTGACACGCCGAAACCCATTCGAGGGCCGCCTTGAACGAAGCCCTAAATAGATTTGTCGACGATGCTTTCACGTAGTTTCTTTTGTTTGTCGTAAGAAGAGAAATTCTTTAGGGCGGAGTCGGTACCCCTGTACCACTCGCGTGAGTCCCCTACAACAACAGGGAATTGTTCCACTGACCGGGAGAGCTGACAAAGGAGCTCTGACTGAATATGAGTATATCTTTGTTTTAGGCGAGTTTTCCTTGCAAACCACCGCGACCGCAGAACCGACGACGACCACGGTGTGGCCTTCAGAAACCACCAGGTCAGACCTACTCCCCTGCTGTACGACCTGGATCTCACAGCACGGCCCATTCGCCTTCCACGGCGACGTCGCGAACTTGCAGTACGCTTATGACGGGGGCGGTTATGACGCCGTATCCAAATAGCGGAATGGGAGTGGCATGCCGAGTCGGCGTGCGTTATGATTTCCATAGCGGGGACGTCCGGGTTGGAATGTTCACTTGCGGCGTCAAAACGTGCACTATCTGTTAGGCTGGTTGTTTAGTAGCCGTACATAACTAAGCCGCGCAACATGCACAAACTTGTATACTGGCGGGAGCATGTTAGCCCCGGACCGGATGAAGTAAGAAGGATTTCTCCCTTGTCCCTCCAGGGCCGAGACAAACATACATTTTAGCGCATCTCGGGCCAGATCCGCCCGTATGCCGCCTGATACCGTCCATGTAGGTGGCGCACGAGTGCCCCGTGATATTTGGCCGTAATCAGGCCTTCTTCCCGGGGGTCGCCGTCAGCGGGCACATCACCTACGGTGTCGATCTGTCCAAATTGACCCGCCGGTGAACTCTGGACGCCCGCTCCGGTCTCCGCGTGGGAAGGTGGCTCTTCTGTGCGGTGCTGCATCCGTAGCCGTTGGGCCGTGGCTTGCGCGAGATACAACTAGCGGCGGCGACAAGCGATAGCTTGCGTCAGCTTCAAGCGATAAGTTGCGATGCCGCGCGACAGAACGCGGGCTGTCCTCCGTAGGTGACAGGAAGCTGTACAAGGAACAGCCGCCGCGCCGTGTGGACACCTAACCTCATTACTTTCTGTAGGAATCCTACATAATGAATTTTGTGGTCCATGTATTATGAAGTATAATTAGCAACTGAAAATTCAATGAAAATAATATAAATTAATATCATTTAATAAAGAAAAAACATAAGTTTATTTGTTATTTTCAGTGCATTCGCCACTTCCTTTCACAATTCACCACTCACTAATCTATGATGTTATTCCATCTCTTGCCCCACAATTCCTTTCTATTTTTCACTTCTCCAATTAAACATTACGTTATGTCGCCATTCGCGAAATTGAAGATCAAAATAGAGAAACTATACGCGCGACACAGCGAGAAGCGGTGACAAGTATTGACACGTTTGAATCCCCGTCGTCGCCGCTTATAGCGATTTCATCACTTTGCTGAGGATGTCGCTGACGCAAGACGAGCAGATAAGCAATTGAGTGTTTAAAATTTTTCGCCTCAAGCTGTCGCGCGTCGCTGTCGCAAGATGTATCTCACGCAGGACACGGATTTATGGGATGCAGCTGTGTGTGTGGGGAGGCAAAAGAGGCGGTGACTGCCTCAGTGGGACCCTCGGAACCGCTTGTGCTGGCATGCGGCGGTGGGGCGTCACCGCGCACATGCACGGGGCCCTCGCTTACCGTCGCGGGGGCAGCAGCACCGGATCGGGGACCTGGACCTCGTCGTCGTACGCCGCCGCCACCTCGAAACACTTAGCGTTCGCGTAGCCGTCCACCAAGTACTAATCCTCTTCAATCACTGCTGCGGGGGCGGCCGGATTTCCTCGTGCTTCCCGGATTCCATCCTGCTCCCCGCTCCGCCGCTGATTGGGGCGGGGCGGGTACCCCTAAATAATCAACTCCGGTGGCCGCAAGCGAAGGAGTCCGTCGGGCGAATCCTGGTGGAGCCACTCGACCTTAAGACGACGTGAGGCGTGCCGGGCACGCGCCCAGCTGAAGGCAGTTCAATTGCCTATTTCGACCGGTGCGCCCGACAGGTACTCCCACACGCGAGCCTCCGCCATTGCGAACCTCTGCGTTTAAGAAGCCTCCTGCACAGATCCGCATTCGCAGTAAGGCACGGCTGAGCAACCTTGCTAGTTAGGATCTCATAGGCGAAATCCACTCTCCAAATATCGGACTCGAATCTTAGTTCGTAGATCCCTGCCTCCTCTACCTTTCATGCGCCTGATGATGGACGCATTCGTCGCACCGGACAGGGAAAGGAATTCGAGCACATTAGACCGCACCATCTTGCCACACTCTCCCAGCATTTGTTTATCGTGCCTACCCATGCGCAGGGGAAAAGCAAACGCCGGTTGAATATACCGCTTAAATGCGTCCACCTGCTGCCAGTTCTGTAGGCTGACGAGGAGAATACATCTGTTGTAGCCTTCTGGTCTTTTCGTCCTTCGAAGGATTCGTCCACAGTGTCCTTCGCAGGAAAGCAACCGGGCACTCCACGTTCCCGGACGCCTCGCCTCGCTCCAGCCGCGAGAGGACCCCTCCGCCCGCCCGGAACACCGTCGGGACGGGCCGTCTTGCCTTCAACGCCATGTTTCGGCATTTTCACGGCTGTATCTTAAGGTTAAGGCTTCTCAAGGACTTGCCCACCGTGTCCAGGGGGGCCCTGGAGCTCGTGAGGCGTCGACGCGAGAAGAGCAACGTCACTTGCGTTGGCGAGCACTGGCGGGGGTCTTGGAATGTGTCTTATCCAGGAACATCATTTATCCACTTTTTCGTTACCGGGTTACGACAATGCGAGTTTTTCTGTAAAAAATTCAGAGTTTTTCGGCGCACGATTAAAATACTTTCTCTTTTTACGATGTGAGGGTGAGAAAGTAAATCTAATGAGGTTATAACAGTACATACTTCTTCGCTCTATTTGTAACTGCTACGTAATACTACACTATTACAGGAACATGCAAAAGTGGTTTCAAATAGCAAAACTATTTTACACACCGAGACTCAAACTCCGAGTCCTCCGAGTGATCTCGTCGTACGCCTTACCTCTACACCAAGCAGCCGCACTAACGTACACACTCGGGCCGAAGCGTAAAAATTTGTCACCAACCAATATTTCACGAAATTTTTGAAAATTCAGGGGTACACGAAAATGAGACAACCACTGTTCTTTTAAGCGCCCATTATTTTATGCGCGGGAAAAATTCAAGAAAAAATTGGAGCGGTTTTTGAGAAAACATTATTTTTATAGCTAGAAATGTTTACAACCAGAAATTACATTTTTAAAGAGCTCATTTTGTTTAAGGCAAAAAATGCTTTCCTCAATTTTGTAGTTTTAAAATGTTGACTTTTTGCAATTTTCGGAGATACGAAGAATTCGCGAAAATGGGAATAGAACCATTCTTTTTACTGCTCTTTGATACATATGAAGAGAAAATTAAAGAAAAATTTAGCTTTTTTAAAAAAAATTTTAGAAATTGGTATTTGTTTACACTACACTTTGTCTAAGGAAAAATCTTCATCTCCAATTTTCATTTTGAAGTGTTAAAATGTTGAAATTTTCGAAATTAGAGAAAGTTCGTCGGAAATGTGACTAGCATCACTTTTTCTACCGTCCTTTTATACATACGAGCAGATAATGTACAGAAATAATTACGGCGGTTTAAAAAATATTTAAAAAAATTTAAATAATTCCTATTTCACACAAAATTACGCGCAAACTTCACATATTACTAAAAAATTGCACATCATATTAGTTGAAGATGTCTTTAAAAAAGTTATTAATGAAAAAATCTCTATCTTCAATAATGCAATTGTAGGAAGACACAGAAAAAATTGAACTTTTGTAATTTTTGAAGATCTGGGATTTCAACGAAGATGATTCCCGCACCATTATGTTAAGCGTTCTTTACTGTATCCGAGGACCAAGTTGAATCCTCACTTTAATGCATCGTTAAACACAACTCAGAGAATTTCAAAACTGCTAAGATTGAGCTGCTCTTCAAAAAAGGCAACAAAAATTAAACTGAAAATAATCGATGAATTTCTCTTTTGTGAGTTTTCTCAAAAATACTATATATTTTTTCTATGTACAAATTGTAACCTTTATTGGTATATACGAATTATCGATTGACACACGGATTTATAAAATCAAAATGTACGGAATAATCCATACTTTCTTTTCTTAAAGATGTCACTTTATCAATGAAATAAAATGAAGCACCTTTTGGAATATTTTAGATATGTCAAAAGGCATTTAACGTCATTGCTCACAGTTTGCTTTCAAAATTACTTTCTTTTGGAATTCGTGATACTGCTATAGATTGTAATGTTCGTATCTCAATCGTCAATCTCAGAGAGCAGAAATACTGTACTCAAATGATTGAACATTGTTTAATCACCTTTCCGATTCATTGCCAATAGTGCACGGAGGCTCGCAGGGTAAGATTTTATGTCCAATTCTCTTTCTATTATACGTACACGATATGCCCTCGGTGGTTCGAAAAGGAAGAACTGTTCTCGTCGCTGATGATACGAATATTATTTGGAATAAAGAAACAGTAACTACAACAATATCAGGTTTCCACATTGGTTCCTTAATAACGAATTCATAGTAACCGAAGGAAAAACAGTTCCAATGCATTTTTCCATTTCAAATAAACAAGTGTCTTCTTCATTTATTATAATCGATGTGCCACAGTCTGATGTTAAGGTAACTAACTTTTTGTGTTTTTTATTTCAGTAAAATCTCAAATGGAATATCCATATAAATGAATTGAACAGAGAATTAAGTTCATTAGGCTGCGCGTTTAGAGTTCTTTGAAATTCTATCAGACTTTGTACTGCTTGTTGTGTATATTTCGCGAGTGATCATTCCCACCTGAGATATGGCATAAAACTCTGAGGAAATACGTCCTATAGTTCTCAGACTTTCAGATTATAGAAAATAATTGTACGAATAATAAGTAAATCCCGCTCACTTGATTCTTCTAAGGCTCACATTGTCAAACAAAAAATTCAACGAATGCCTCGCTTCTGGATGTAAAATAAGGGGTTATTGTTTGTGGTATTGATCGATTATTGATTCCAGGCGAGTCAACTGCCATGGTCATTAGTCCCGTGTTTTTAACGATTCTTTATATAATTATTCCAAATTTCAATAATTTCTCCTTAGTACGAATGTAGTAATGCGAGAAAGTTGAGATCTAATATTCAGGAATAAGTCAAATATTCTAATATTAACTAAGAAATCTATATTTTTATCCTCGCCCTTCGGTAGTAAAATAAATTATTGTAATCGTAGGTCGACTTTTCTAGCTGAAAACTCTTGTTGTTGGGCCCTGGTAACTAAAAAGTGAATAAATCACGTACTTATGTGTAGTAAATTACTTCCTATAACACAAAAGGACTATAACCCGTGGTGAAGTCAGAATCTGTTTTGTGGTTCCTTGATTCCAAAAAATCGATTGACGTCAACACGTCAGTCTGTGCGTTTGTGTGTCCGTGTGGGGTCAACGCTAGAATTTAAACAGTTCAGCCCATTTTCTCAAAAACTGATATTCTCCGATCGATCTGAACGATCTCGAGGCTTTGCGAATTGAAACGGATATTTTGATTTTTCTCTGGAACTTTATATTAAGCCTCAAAAAATTTTCAATATTTTCTCAATAATGGCTCCAAAATTTTAATTAAACCTAGTCCTTGGATAGCATAAAGGTCACGCAAGGAAATGGTACAGGTCTCAATTTCATTAAAATCACTAATTTTTTGAAAATTGCAAAATTTCAAATTTCAAACTACAAACTTGTAGATAGGGTTTTTTGCCTCAACCAGAATATGTTCTAAAAATTCACCTCTTTAAAAAAGTCCTATATAGCTATTGGAAGAAACAGGTAATTTGGGATTAATTGTGGTTGAAATTTACGCAATTTCTAAAAAAAATGTTTCAAAGACCGCTCCAAATTTTTTCTTTATTTTTTTCTTAATGTATCAATGTAGAGTAAAAATATGGTGCTATTCCTATTTTAATTGAACTCTATATTTAGAAAGTTGCAAAAAGTTATTTCAAAACTACAAAATTTAAGATAGTGATTTGTGCCTTAATAAAATGTGTTCTAAGAACCAGCTCTTTAAGAAGAGCCATGAATAATATTTTGAATAAAAGAGTTGTTTTAACGTAATTTCTAGTTGAAATTAGTTAAAAAGATCGTTTTCTCTAAAACCACCGCAATTTATTCTTTTATTTTTTTCATGGATTAAACAAGGGACTGTTTTACAAAAGAATGGTTTACGTCTCATTTTCTTTGATCTATTTGAAGTTTCAGTAAAATTGCGTGTTGGAAATATTGGGTTGAGACAATCCACTTGTTTTTATCATCGGCCCGACTTCGAACGTCAGAGTGGTTACATGGCGTATAGGTTAGACGCATGGCTAGTTAACACTGAGGACCTGAGTTCTAGTCTCAGCTTTCTAAAAAAAATATTTGCTGTTTGAAACCACTTTTGCTGGTTCGTGCAGTATTATAATATTGCGGGTCAGGTATAAATAATGCGAGAAAGTATGTGTTGTTGTAGGACCACTAGTTTGAAGGAATGATATTTTTGGAGATATAAGGAACCTCAAACGTACATTTACTTCAAAATCTTGAGAACAATATTTTGTAGTATTACATATGTTTCTCTATACTAAGGAAAACGGCAAGTGAAATCCAGTGGCTAAAAGGCTGTTGACATTGAATGCCACTGGAACCACATACTTTGTCTAGAAACAAAGAACAACAGGTATACAATTATTGTATAATACGCAGTTATTACCTTTACTAACTTTAGAAACTTGAATTGCTACATGTGGAATTTCCTTAATTTTTTCTTCCTGAATTCACTTGTGATTGGAAGCCAGAATGATGAAATACTCGTATATAACCACATGCTTGTTAGCATTAGGCCTGGAAATATTCGCTATTTTCCGCTTAATGACGGGGTGAGGAGTTATCGGCAAAGGCCTCGAGAAATCTTAAATCATTCAAGTATTAGGTGTCACGCAATTGCAAAATATATAGCCCACATTGTACACTACCAAGCTATAACAGCAGGCCAATCGGGAAGGCATATTTTGCGATGAGTCACATCTCAATTTGGGTTTGTAAATTCTCAAGAGCCTACAGGAACGTCAAAGACGTTTTAAATAACAGGCAATTCGTTTCCAAAAGGGATTGTGCCAATTAAAACCTCGTTTTATTATCTGAATTAGGATGGTTAAAAATCTATATTATTTAAAAACGGTATGTAGCATGTACAGTAGAGTCATTTCAGGTGAAAAAACATTCCCTTTTTTCCCTCAATTTGTTGAACAATTCTTTCTAATGTAATTTTGCAAAGAAACGCTTCGGTACTGCACAGCTGTTTCTTGGCGATTTCTCTTCTTCTATAATGTTTAGAAGTTTCTTCATAGGTCGAGTTTACATTTAAGTGACTCGAATCGCTCAGTACATTTCTGTGTGTAGATGAAAAAATCGACTTTTTTCTAATACCAACAACGAACAACGAATATGTGTTTTGACGGATTTGGAGTACCGCAACCTGTCTGCGGTCCTGTGACTGCACCCAACCGTCAGAACCGTAGCCCTGCCGTCAGAACTTTAGTGCGACAGCCGTCCGTCAGAAGTGCAGTGAGCCCGAAATTTGCAAATGACGTTAAAGACATCCTGAATCTACAATAATGTTTAAATTCTTGGAAATGCCACCGACGTTCTGTTGAAATATAGACTGCGAACAAATTGAAAATTACGAAAACAAAAACCACTTTCTCCGGAAATCTATTTTTCCTAGGCTCAAACGGTGAAGGAATTATTTATTACAAAATTATTAGGTGGCGGGATAAAAGCGTACGCTCGCGTGCCCTCCCGTGACTTAAAATGAAAATGAGCCGCAAGAAGCAAAACGAGCCAGGTTATAAATGTATGATCACTAACACAAAAGACGTGTAAACTAGCGAAAATTTCAAGCGGGGCTTTGAGAAGGATAGAAGCAGTGCTCATGGACCTATTATGTAAATTCACGCTACATGACCACCGCTTACGACTCTTTTGTAATTCTTTAGTATGATTATATATACATCAATAATATTTTGAGCAACACGTTGGGTTAGTTTTTTCAACTGAAATGGCTTTATACTGTTTAGGCCATAAACGGCACAATCTAAAAGAATTTTCACAGATCTGACGTTAAAATGTTCGTAAATTCCGATTACAAGTTTGAAATAATTATAAACGTCATTGCCAACAATAGTATACTATTGTTGGCAATGACAACGTTTATAATTATTTCATGAAAAATGGCAACGATAACGCACCACAACACCTATACAAGTTTGAAATTGTACATCTTCTCTGAGCACGAATTTGAGTGACAACTACTAGCATCAAAACGGCAGTCACTATGAATGGCTACCCAGGGCGTAATATTCGTCATGAATGCTTTCTCAACAATCCTAAATTACGTTTTCCCATTTTTACGTGCTGTCATTGATTTCTGTGTCACCGTATTCTTCTCATATCTGAGGATTAAGTTTTAGTTTCCCTGTTTTCTGTTGCTCAATCTGCTGACTGACGGTCTTTCAACTTCGGTTCATTTAATTATTGATTGATTATTTCGTGATCCGGGTGTATTTACTCCCGTAGTCATTAATCCCGTAGGTGTAGTTAAAGTTATAATGGGAGATGGCGGTGTTCTTCTCCCGTTAAAACCAGATTACCGGCGCTGACCTACACTTCTGTTTGTGGGAAGTTCCCACTTACAGATATCTCACTGCTCCAGCCGGGACAATCTCTAAGCTTGTGGCTGATCACCCAAAATGTGTGGTAGTGTAATGCATGTAAGTGTGCTTATATAGGAGAGAAGGGGACAAAGGATGGGAAAAGACAAATTGCGCACACTGTGTGACATGTTTGTTATGAAATTTCTCTAGTTCTTGCCTGGTATAGGTCGGAGAAACAATTAAAATATATCAATTCCAACAGCTGTCAGATATAATTCTCCTTCAGACAGCGACTAAATTCGACATAGCTCTCTAACTTGTGTCAAAAATCCGTCATCATCGGGACTCGTATCCTAGGACCTGCCGCAACGAGATTGTAGAGAGAACATTTATGACTTGAGCAATTTCAGCCATTTTCAATTCCACAATCGGCTGGACGCTAAATTATTCTTAATTGTAAATAATTGCATTTCATTAAAATGCCTTTTATAATTCCAGTCACAAAAATCATTAAACCTTACAGCTTTTAGAATGCAGTTTCATTCTGCCGAATTGAAGGCGTTCTTCACATCTAGAGTGACAATAGCGCATTCATGACGATTATTACGCCCTGAGCTATTGTCACGACCCATTTTTCCTACCCCTTCTCCATCTTTTCCCTTGTATTTTCTTCCTGGCTATGTCAACTATATATCGAACGGCATGTATTGTCGATCTCGCCTTTCTAAACCCATATTGGTTTTCTGCAAGCCCTCGTGTGCTCTCCATTGTTTGTTCCACACGTCTGAATATCAATCGCTCCAGTATTTTCCCAGTCGTGACGATCATGCATACAGATAGGACGCTACCTTCTCTATAGGATCTTGAGGATCATCTCTATAGGATCTTTCCTCTTAGGAAGTCGTAGCCGTCGCTGCAGCTTCCATTTTTCTGGAAACTCGCTTTCTAGTAGGCACGCCTCGTATGCGTCTCTAAAAAGCGTCTGGGACAAGTTCGAATTGCTGCTTCGAAAGTGATGTTTGGGATGCAGTCTGGACCCGGAGTTTGGTTGTTCCCTACCCTTTCACAAGCGAGTTCGAGTTCTTGCTGTGTAACTGAGGATATCTCGTAATCGTCCTCAATGGGTCTCGCATCTAGTCTCTTCTAGGCATCGTGGCACCGCACGCTTTAGCGATATGGTCCATCAGTTGTTGGGCTTTGTTGTTGGGCGTGTCTGTTAGATCACCAGCTTTCGCTAGTAGATATTGAACGCGTCTGCATCAAATTACGTCGCCTTTACTACCCTTTTGTTTACCCGCGTCTCGTATCTTCCCACTGAACCAATTTCCTGTTCTTCACAGAGTATTGCCTGGTGTTCACTGTGGTTATAGCACTCGCATACCTCCCCTTTGATATCTAACCTTAATAAGAAATCACTTCCAAACATTAAGTCCAAAATATAACCCACATTTCCTCTGTGAAATTTCTTAGTACATCCAGTGTTGGCCAAGACCACATTCAGGGGTGAGAAGGCTTCCGGCATAGCTCTTTCTCGGCGGTGTGTCCTTGGACTGGCTCACTCAGTTGCCCAGGCATTAATGTCATCTGCGATTGTGTGTGGGCTGCGTCCCATAGCGCCCCTTACCCGTCGGTCAAGGAAGTTATCCAGTTCTTCGATAGACGCATTCGGAAGCGCATGTGGTTCTGATTGTCTGTGTGTCTGTCTCGGTGTGTCTGTCTGCCTGGGTGTGTGTGCCTGCCTGGGTGTGTGTGTGTTTGTCTGTGTGTGTGTGTCTGTCTGGGTGTGTGTGTCTGCCTGTGTGTGTGTGTCTGCCTGTTTGTCTGTTTTTGTCTCTCTCTCTCTCTCTCTCTGTATGTGTCTGTCACGGTCCCTCTCCGCTACTGTCTCTCTTATCCCAAGTTTACGCATCAACATTAATTTGAAATCGCCTGTAATCTAATCTTAAATGTTTCGTTAAAGTTGTTTTCACAATTTACTTCTTTCCTCTTAAAAAAGAAGCATGAGTCACCCCTGTTGTCTATAGGCATATTAATCACCTAATAAAGGTCTGAAACATCGTTTAATATTCAAGGACATTTACTCTGGGAAAGACAGTGTTCCAGGTTCACGTCATTTTCGGAGCCTTTTTATTTGTTAAACAATATACTTCATTTTAGTTATTGCTTTTCTAATCACATTCTAAGAGTGTACGTAACTCTACATACTTGACATTGACAACGATCATAAATCAGTTATAAGGATGAAATAATCGGCTTTATGCCGCGCTATAAAAAATCATAAATGTAGAAGAAGATCAAGGGCAAGTTTTTAGTTTTTTCTTTTCAGGCAACTGTTTAGAACTTTGGCAACCTTACAAGGAAGAAAGATAATCAGGATAAAATGATACAATTAATTATGTCACACAATGGAGAACTGTACTCAGTATACTTCAGACTTCGTTGCCAATCATTTATTTGCCCCAAAAATTTACATTAGAGTCCGAAAATTGTATACGCACATTTTTGGACCTAAACGCAGACCTCATTACTTCGTGTCCATCTGACTATTTCGTTTTCCTTACTACCTTCCCCGAAGGATTTTAATCTAGAATACTCTACTAAGAACTCAAAGACATCCAATCACCAACTTAAGTGAGCGATTGCGCTTCTAGTAGGCATGAAGAAAACAATTACTATAATTTCGCGTCATTTAAACAAGGACCAATTACAGATTTTCTTCAGGATAGGTACTTAACCGACATAGAAACGCCATGAATACCTCTATTTTAATTCATTGGGAATACTTAAAACTAGTGTACTACAACAGCACATATACTCTCGAATTATTTGTAACTGGCACGTGATATTTTCATGATAGTTCAACAGGCAAAAAGCGGACAGGTATTCGAACTTACGCGCATAAGCAAGCTATCACTAAAATCAATCGTCTTATCCACTACACCGGCCAACTGGCAACGTATACCAACTCTCCAACGTATAAAGAAGTTGAAAGTTTTGCAATTATCGCAATTTTAGAAGTTTTATTGAAAATGAGACCAAAATTATGTATACATCACCAACTTCTAATGCACGCAGAAATTGAAAAAAGACTGTGCACGCTATGCATCAGGCCATAAGAGAGGCGTCTATGCTTTTGGTAGACACCAAGGAACTAGCGAAATTGCGCCCAGAAATTGAAACAAAGCTATTTACCCTCCGCGATGTGAGAGGTGTTTGTTTAAGTTTTAATTCGGAACCCAGGACCTCGAGAAAATTCCAAGAACAATGAAACTGTTGATTTTTACTGAAAAAATCAAATATATGTTTGTTTTTGTCTATTCTCATCCCGCGTATACCAACGGAATTCTCATACTCAGTGCGTTATAGCTTACGACACAGGTGACGTCATGCGACAGCAAGGTCTTAAGTAAGAGGGCCGCCCGCCATTAAATATTTTCTCACATGTTGCACTCTAACAGAAACATTTTTGCTATTCTTGGTATATAGAGAACGGTTGTACTGTGCCATACAATGTTATTGCAGTATTCATGAAGATTTAAAATATTGGATTTATTGTCGCTGTCTAGAAGAAAACTCTCGCGGCTGGTTGCTCTGATCGGTAGGTTTCCGTGGTTTCTCCGATCAACATCAGGCGACTACCGGACCAGTATCCTAACAAACGGGCCACGGACCGTGGGCGATTTTTTTCTTCCTCTTCCTTGTCTTATCCTCACCCCTTACTTCCATACGCTTACACTTACATGCACTACACTACCAAATATGCCGGGATTCCAGTCAGGAGCTTAGAGCTTGTCCTAGCTAGGACGGTGCCCAGTGGGATTGATGGGGGATACGAGTATTTGGCTGGGGGGAAAACCCCGTGTAGGTCGGTGCCGGATCACGCCATCCAGCGGCGGGAAGATCACCGCCACCTCCCGTGATAAAATCATGCACTATACTTACAGATACAATGATCCTAGCAGCTAATGCGTCTGGATTCACTAATCAACCAATGAATCGTTGAAAACAACTTCATTATTATAAAAATATTAGGGTCAATCCATTTTAAGTGGTCCAGCACTGGTAACTCGACGATCTAAAAAAAATCATATATTGTACATAAATGTCACATGTTTTGGCTGTTCAAAAAGATCTTTGATTTTTTTATTGTACCTGGTTTACAAATGGCGGCAATTTTTGTTTTACGTCGTGTGCCAGTTCTCGCGTTTGTTGGTTGAGGTTGAGGTACGGTTAAATGCTGTAAAATACCGATACCATTCCTTCTCCGTCGCCGCTTGCAACGAAAATGAAGGATTTTACTTACGTACACAATTATTAATTAAAATAAAACTAAAATAAAATTACTTTGGAAAATGAATATATACAGAACCAAATATCCTTACCTGTACCTCACATACAACGAGGAAAAGTTTCAGAATATGAACCGCGTCGGTATTTCTATCGAGCACTGGGTCGTACATTTTGTCTCTAATGCTTGGCAGCATTGCCATAGGATTTTCAGTCAGTTGCCATTGGGCATCAGTCATCGTAATGAGTTGGAATAGTGTTATCAGTGTTTCCGTAGAGAGTCATTCGTTCATTTTCAGTTGTATTCTAAGACCTACAGCAATAAAAACGCTGCTAAAACATACACACAAAATGGTTTTCAGAAGAGTAGTGGGGATGTTGCTTAAGAACAACAAATAAAATAGTCTTGCAATAAGTTAAATATTTTAACAAAAGCAGATTACTGCCGTGACGTATTATAGTATATTTATACAGAACAACTGTTCTTTTGTTACCAAAAGTTTCTGTTCCATTACGAAACATGTAAATAACAAATATTTCTTAGTTGATATCCTCTCTCTTGGGGCCTTGCTGTCGCATGACTTTAGCTGTGTTGTAAGCGGTGATTATGAGAAATCAGTCAGTAAGCGCAATATGAAAATAGATAGAATAAGATATATTTTATTTTTAGTAGTTGTATAAGAGAATATTTATATTTTTCAGTCATAGTCGTTTTACAGTTTATTTCGATTTTACCCGAGTTCATGGTAACTAACAAAAAAACAGGCAGCTCTCACGTGGCCGAAGGCTGCATAATTTTCCCTGAATTTCTGCGCGACTTGGAATTAGTAATATAGATATCGTAAGCCATTGTGTGAAAAGGAGCAATAAATTGCTGTCGCAAACTATAAAGCTAAAAATTATAATTACATTTCATTAACATCTGAGTACGTTTAAGAAGATGAAAGCTGTCCTGTAAGCACCAGCGCGTCTTCCGTTCTTTATTTTCTCTATTTCGTACAAAAGGAAAGTTTTGTAGGAAAATTTAATTTTGTAGGAAGAAGTGCTGATTTTGGGAAGCAGAGACAGAAAATCACGTTCTGTTGCCCACTCATATAGTGTAAACAAACCTAATGTAAGCGGGGGAGGGCGCCAGGTTCAGCTCCTGAAATGTGGCTGGATGGAAGTGTTGGGAGGTCATGAATTATCACACTGAGTCATTTTATAACAAATAGTGGTTTATTCCTGGCACCATGAGCTGCCAGGGAAGTTACAGGTCGCAAAGGGCGACGCAAGTTTCTTATTATCTCTATTCTGTGAGCTCATTTCCCTAATTACTAATAGGCTAATTCCCTTAAGGCTAGCATATCAGGCTTAATCTCTAATGACATATGCAAGCCACCATCTATGATCTGCAGGGCCTGAGCGCGGCCACTATTAATTTCTCGCCGTAAAATTGTCCTGCGAGACAGCTTCGCCTCGTAGCTTTCACCGCTGGTTGTGCTGTCTCCACGAGCGGGCCGTGTGGCAGCCCTCGGAGGCAGGGGCGGCGAGCGGTCCCAGGTCGCCGACCTTCCGCGGCGCGTCCCCTCTCAGCTGGTAGTGGCAGTCTCAGGTCGCCGACTCGAGCAGGCTCAGTCGGGCGAGTGGCCACGGGCGCTGACGTAATGTGATGTGGGCTATCAATGGGCCCGACGCGAGAGGCGGCAAAGTCCGACGGGCCTATGCGGAAATAGCGCGGGATCCTGTGATCTCCCGCCCGAGTTTCCTCCGCGACAAGTCCACTAGTCACGTTCAGATAAAAATAAACTTTACTCTGGGAAAGTTTTTCCCAAGTCGCGTTCCGGTCCTCATTCCTCTACTCCAGGAAGTCTTTTCCTACTCGCGTCCCGATCGTGATTAACTTTCCTCTGTGGGAATGTCCTTCCCCTAATCGCGTTCCGATCAAAAGTACTTCTCCTCTCTGGGAGTGTTCCTCCCCCGTCGCGCTCCGATCGAAAGTAAGTTTCCTCTCTGCATCTCGTATTCAAGAAAACTCCCTTCCCCCCTCCCAAAATGTTCCTAACTCTGTAAGTTTACCCCTTCCCTCATAGCGAAGCTTCCCATTGGCTGAGGGTAACTGCGTTTCAGCATTCTACTTTACCAATCATGTCGCAGTTTTCTTGTAATTTTCCATAGATCGCTCTCTTTCTAACTCCGGCTTCTCTTCTCACTCTCGCTTCCTTTGTCAAAGGTTCCAGAAGCTTCTCGCAGCTGTCTGGACACGTGTTCATGCAGGAGCGCATTTTCAAACGGTCGGCAAAGGCTAATCGGTAGCCTGTCATGGTTAATTCTGAAATAGCCCCTGTGGGAATCCGGGTGCCTTACCCGAGGCGCGTGCCAAACGAGTGCGGGGGCGGGCATTGTTCGAAGGGGGGGTCGGCTGACGGCTGAAAAAGGTCTCGCTCACGAAGCGTCATAAAAGTGTCTTCTTCCTAATCGACACCCGTGCCAACCCTTCGGGGACTCCGCGCTCCTTCCCCGGGTGGGCGGCAGAGAAAGGGGGCGCGAGGGCGTGCATTGTTCGAAGGGGGGTTTCGGCCGACTGCTCGGCCGGGTCCTACGAGGGGTACTAAACATGTCTGCCTCTGATGGGGGCTGAGCGCGGTCGTGGGCGGAGCCTTCGTGACAAAAGGCCTTCGCGACCTACTTTTGCCGCGTTGGAAGCTATCTCTCAATGAGATTATTATGTTATTATTGGCGAGGCCACAATAAAATTATTCTAATTGATTGGTGACGCCACAATAGGAAATGGGAGGAATTTTTAGAGCTTCAATTTGTAGTAAATAACTTTCTCGAATACGTAGGGTTATCATAGTCCTCGTTTCGTTGGTTTTCGATTTCGAAAACGCGTTTCTTCTCAATCTCTAAATCGTACACAGTGCGTACAGGTTTTTGAAAAAGATACCCTCCAATCGATCTGACAGATGTTGTGGCCCCTAGAATTTGAATACGATCTTTTAATTTTGGGTATTCATTATATGAAGTTGCTACAACATCTTTGAAATAGTTTCACAAATATCTCCATTTTTAAAAAGAGGTTTTGAAAACACTCTCAGAGTGTAGATATGTCGTATTGAAATGAGGGGACTTTATTCATTCATCTCTCTGATTCTTGGCCAACTGCACACGAGATTCCGTAAGGATCGATTTGAAGCATCCGCCTTTTATTTCTATTCGTAAAAGAAATTTCAATTCGAAATGGAGGAACAGTTCTCCTTATTGATGATACGAATATTAATTGCACTTAAACACAATAAGTAGTACAAAATCGGATGTTTCAAATTGATTTCGTAATGGCTTATTAATACTTAAGGAAGGACAAACAGTTTCAATGCAGTTTAGCATTTTAAAAAGGGAATTGTATGTCTTATTGAAAATGAACTATATGTAACTGCCTGATGTTCAGGTAACAACATTGCTTCTTCTTCTTCTTCTTCTCCCTCAAGCATTAGACCGGTTGGTCCGTTGCGCCTCCTTGATCTAACCATCTTCTCCTGGGTCTACCAACGTTTCTTCTTCCTTTAGGGATGTACTGAAGCACTTGCTTTGGAATACGGTCGTCTTCCATTCTTTCGAGGTGTTTTTTCCATTGTACTCTGTATTCCTTAATTTTTTCGTTTAAGTTGTAAATTCCTATATTTTTCCGGATGGTCTCGTTTTTTAATCTGTCCATTCTTGTTACTCCCAGGACTGATCTTAAAAATCTCATCTCGGCTGCTTGAAGTCTACTGTGTGTTCTGGAGTTCATAGTCCAGTTTTCTCTTCCGTAAAGTCCGCAAGGCACTGCCATAACTTTATAAAACTTTAGCATTGTGTCTTTACGGACCTTTCCTTTGAGCGCTCTTTTGATGGTGCCACACATCATATTGAATCTTTCTATCTTCCTTACAATATCAACTTCGCCGAGATATGATACGTCACATCCTAGAAATCTAAAGGTATTAACCTGTTCAATAATTTTGTTTTCTAATATGAATTTACATCTTAAAGGTTGTGAGCCTTGGAATGCCATGGATTTGGTTTTATTTGTAGATATACTTAGATTATATTGCTTTGTTATTTTATATAGTTCATATAGTGCCCTTTGCAGATTATCTTCTTTATCTGCAACTAAAATCTGGTCGTCAGCAAACATAAAAGTTTTAATAAAATTTGTTCCTTTAAAATTGTCTTCTATATTAAGTTTCATGATCTGTTGTTTCCATTCTCTCACAGCATTGTCTAGATATAGATTAAAAAGTATAGGTGAAATACAACACCCTTGTCTGACCCCTTTATTAATATTTCCTTGGGCAATAATTCCAGATTTTAGTTTTATGTTTATCTGTGTTCCTAGGTATATATTTCTTATAACTTCGATCAAGTGCAATGGTATTCCTCTTTTTTCCATAATTTTCCATAGTTTTCCTCTGTGTACACTATCGAATGCTTTACTGTAATCAATAAAGACTATGTAGGTCTTTAGATTGTATTCTCTTCTTTTTTCTGTTATTTGTTTTAATATAAAGATATTATCCGAGCAGGATCTTCCTTTCCGGAAACCTGTTTGTTCTTCAAGTAATATACTGTCTACAATGTTTCTCAATCTATTTGCTATTATCTTCCCATATATTTTATATGCCGTATTCAGAAGACTTATACCTCTATAATCATCGCAGTCAGTTCTTGGTCCTCCTTTAAAAATGGGTATTACTACTGCTTTCTTCCATTCCATTGGTATTCTTTTTTGTTGCCAGCATTGATTTAGAAAATCTTGAAGCCTATTTTTGGCTTCTTCTGGTAGATATTTGAATAGTTCTATATTTAAATTGTCTGAGCCAGGAGCTTTTCTGTTTTTACAACTTTGCAAGGCTTCTTGAAGTTCATTGAATTCTATTTTATCGATTTCTGATATACATCTGTTATTTTCCTCCTCTTCATCATTTACATCTTCTCCCTCTTCTTTTGTCCACAGATGTTTACAGAACTTAATCCATTCTTCTCTATCTAGAAGATCTAAATTTGCTGCGTCTTTTTCTTCTCTGTTTAGGTGTTTCATAATTTTGTAAGCAGTATATTGGCGACAATGTACATCTCTTTCTATGTTAGAAATGTATCTTTCCCAGCTTTCCTTGTGTGCAGCTTTTACTATTTTTTTTTTGTTTCTCTTCTTTGTATTTTATATTCTTCCAATGTCTCAGGAGTTTTCGTCATGAGCCACTGTAGATATGACTCCTTCTTTCTTTGAACTGCACGTTTCAATTCTTCATTCCACACATTAAGTCCCTTTTTTGGCTTATATTTATTCCTTTTCCCTAAGGTTTCAAAAGCTACACTTTCTATCAGTTGGGTTAGCTTCTGCCATTCTAATTCAATATTCGTGCTGATGGGTTCCTTTAGCATATATAGTCTTATGCGTGATTGAAATAAATTTCTGATGCTAGGGTCTTCTAATAGGTTAGTTTTCCACACTGTTTCCTTTATTGTGATCTTTTTGCGTGTTGTTCTTGCCCATTTAGTTTTAAGGATTACTTTCCCTCTTACTAGGAAATGATCTGAATTTATATCCATTCCTCTCATCACTCTCACGTCCTGAAATAGTTTTCCCATCTTTTCATTTGCAATTAGTCAATTATTGATCTGTACCCTCTGTTCACCCATGTAAATTTATGGATATCTTTATGTCTAAAGAACGTATTTTCTATTCGTTATGAATTAAAATTCACAAAATCACGTAACACTTTTCCATTTTGATTAATTACTACTTCTCCGTTCGTTCCAATTATTTCCTTAATGGGCTGTTGTCTTATCCTAGCATTCATATCTCCTCCTATGACTATATAATCATTTTTATTTGTGGAATCTAGTACACTTTGTAGGCTTTCATAAAATTTATCAGATTCTTCTTTTCTACCCTCTTCAGGAGCATACACTGATATAATACTCATATATCCTCTAGCTATTTTGAATCTGCATGTTACAATTCTTTCATTTATCCAACTGTAAGAAGTTATCCTATTTCTCCATTTCTCATTTATTAGAATAGCTGTTCCTGCTACTGCTCTATTTTCGATAGGTACACCGCTATAAATTAATGTATAGTTTCCCAAATCACATGTTCCCCTCTGCTTCTTTTTAGTTTCAGATAACATAACCAAATCGAGTTTAGCACTCCTGACTTCTCTTAGCAATTCGTATTCTTTGTTAGCTATGCCTCGTACATTCCAAGTTCCTATATTGACATGTTCTGATATACCAAGACGTTTGTCCTTTAACTTTGCCAATGTCGTTACCAAAGGATTTCCTTGTTTACAATCAATGAGTGAGCCAGTAATAAGAATCTCCCCTGGCCGCGCTACGAACGCTGCGCAGGGAAAGTTTGGTAGTGGGGCTGCCACCTCACTGCTCCCAAACTCGCAGGATTTGTATAAGGTTTTCTCCCTAGACAGATTGCTTTCACTTCAGCTCTGAGGTCTGTCCCCCCATTAAGAAGCATAAGAACAGGATCTATAAGAAGATAGAAAAAGATTAGTAGTTTACAGAAAGTAGAAGATCAGAAAGGAAAGACTCCCTAGCCCTCGCAACCTAATAGCATCGGGGTCGAAAAATACAAGGGGTCGAGAGTGACCAAAATAGGACAGTTAAAAGAAGTATGGCAAAAGTAAGTGGAAGCATTGCCATACTAGTGAAAAGACCCTCCTCCTTTATCCGGGCTTGGGACCGGCAGTGCCTGCAAGCAGACCCAGGCGGAGTTGCAACATTGCTGTTATTCTCAATTCAGGCAAACCTCACATGTAATACCCATACAAATGAATTGAACACTAAGTGAAGTTCATTATATTATGCATTCAAAACTTTTTTCAAATTCAGTCTTCTTGCAGCTCGTTGCATTTAATTTTCACGTGTAGTACGTTACGTTAAAATGTGTTGCCAGAAGACATTAAACAATTAAAATCGATACACAAGTTTAAAGCTCTTGTATTTTATTTCTGCTGTATAACTATTTCTGATCCATTAGATACTGTACTGAGCATCGGAAATGGAGATATTAATTTTTATAATTAATTGATAAGATAAATAGAGATTAGATTGATAAGATAAATAAGATTAATAAGATGATTGATTAATTAATAAGATAATAATTTTAACAATTTTAATAATCTTATAAATGCATTAATTACCATCAATATTGTTTAATTCGAAAAGACGAAATAATCCTATTACAAATATTGTACACTATCTCCAGGATCAATAGCCCCATCTTTATCAGGTTTTCAATCTATTCCTTAATCCGTTAAGCAAATGCTGAGTTGGTCTCTAATTTTGCTTCTGGGCGTAAATGTAGCTTTAGTAGGCGCACCATTAGCTCTCTTTGGCCAGTTGCGAGGAAAGAGAGTCCTCTTGGGGGTATTTTTTTAAATTAAATCTGTAGTTCGTTTGCCTAAATAATTACGCTTTCTCTTCATTGAAGGAACATTTTTTTTTGTTTTCAAATATTGACAAGCATGTTTGTTGGTACCTATGATAATGATGATATGATGGTAATATGAAGGGAAACTGAGCACCGGGAGAAGATAAGATCGCGGCAAAATTGATTAAATTTGGAGACAGAAATCTGTGGAAACATATTTATTATCTATTCCATAAAAAGTGGGAGACGGAAACAATACCAAAGGAATGGTGTACTACAATAATTTTCCCTGTTTAGAAGAGAGGTGAAAACTAAACTGTATGATTTATCGTAGAATATCGCTTCTTAATAAAACATATAAATTATTTACAACTGTATTTTCATGGCGGAAGGAACCATATGTGAAGGAATGCTTTGGAGATTATCAGTGCGGATTTAGGAAAAATATGTCTACTAATGATCAAATCTTCACGCTCAGAACAATTTTTGAGAAAACATGGGAAAATAATATTGAAATAAATAAGTTATATATTGATTTTAAACTAGCATATGATTATGTTAATAGGAAAGAATTTCTATATATAATGTTAGAATTTGGTTTCCCAAGTAAAATGCAAAGGCTACAATGAATAAGACTTCAAGACTTCAATGAATAGGACTATAAAAAATCAATGAACACAACTAACAAAGTTAAAATACTAAACATTTTATCAGAAAGTTTCGAAACTATGGCTGATGTCCGTCAAGGTGATTCCCTATCCACAAACTAATTAATATATGCATAAAAAAGTATTCAGAGCCGTGAAAATAAATCCAAGAGGTACAATATTTAATAGAACAGTACAACTTTTAGAATATGCAGATGATATCTTAAGCAGAAAACAGAAATTTCTGGCAGAAAGTGTAGAAGATTTAATAGAAGCTGCTAATGTAATTGGTCTTAACATTAACTGTATTAAAAGTAAGTATATCATTAATTGGGAAAAGAATAAACCACCCTCAAACTTTCAAATAGGCAAAGAAAAATATGAAAGAGTAGAGGTATTCAAATATTTCGGGTCTCTCATTACTTCCACGTACAATATAGAAATGGAAATTAAAGCACCTATGACCTCAGCCAATAGATGTTTCAGAGCACTAAGATATATATTAAGAAAGAGAAATATACATAGATACCTCAAGGTCAAAGTGTATAATATGGTAATAAGACCAGTAATATTATATGGTGTTGAACATTAAAAATAGACTTGAATGCGTGCTGATGTGCTGGGAAAGGAAAATCTTAAGATGCATTTTAGGCCCCACATATGAAAATGGACTTTGGAGAATAAGAGTAATTTAGAACTGGCGAATATGTATAAAACAACAGACATCGATGCAGAAATTAAAGTCAGAAGACTACAATGGCTCGGACATCTATTACGAATGGAAGAAGAAAGATTCCCCAAAATCATCTTGCGTAAAGAATCCGAAGGCAGAAGAAATAAAGGAAGACCCCGTTTAAGATGGCTAGATGATGTTGAAATGGATTTGAGATCAATGAGAGTGAGGGGTGGAAAAGAAAGGCAAAAGAGATAAGTGAATGGGCATTGACCGTTCGAGACGCCAAGGCTAAACTTGAAGGGCCGTAGTGCGACAGAAGAAGAAGAAGAAAAAGAGGTTTGTGGGTTCCTCATGCAGTTGTTCGCTTCTTGTACTAGAGCGCCCTTCACGCCATGTCCACCCCCGACGCTTCTCGTAGGTTACATAGATCATTGGGATAGGCCATGCGAGGATAGGCGATCAACCGCACTTGGCCCCACCATAAGAAAGGAAATTGTAACGGTTAGGGAGAGAGGGAGGGATCGCACGGTCTCTGGTCTCATTTTTTGGCTGCTGCTCCGCCGTTCATCTGGAAGCGATCCGTAAGTAAAATCAGAGCAATCGGCGTACGACCGCGATACAGGCGGGCGCAGCAAACCCACCGATGTCTCCTGCTCCTGGCGAAGTTTGAAACCGCGACCTACCAGTTACTAGTACACTTGAGCCGTAAGGCGTTCCCTTAGAGCTCGCCTCTACCTGGTGGACATAATTCGACATGTATATCAAAACAGTGGGGCAGGAATTCTAGAGTCCCAGAAAAAGTGCGCGAGTTATACTTCTCCCTCATACGTCACATACAGCTTTAATGGTTTTAGACAACATATCAACCAAAAAAAGGATTCTTCATTACCATTTGTTCAAAGTTGCTAGAACTAGGTTCGCTTGTTGTGTTTGTCAATAGCCAGGGAAGTCTGACACGAGATGATTTCCCTCGGGCACAACGACAGTTTACGTGAAATCCGTTAGATGGCAACACATTGTGGAGGTTTTCTCTCGATGCGACGTTAGGAGCGAAAAGCCCTCAGCCGAGAAAACAGTGGCTGGCACTTGTTTGGCATTTGTGAGTACGACTGTTGTGTAACAATATACTGCGTACTGTCCAAAACGCAGAATTGAAAATGCCGCGAGGTAGGAAACAAGTGGTAGAAATTATGTTAAAGAGTGGGAATGAACAATTTACATTGGTCTGTCGAAAGTAGCAAAGCTATATTTCTACTGCAAATTCAACGTGTAAAAGAAACATAATTGCAGATGAAAAAACATTATTTTAGAAAAATTAGCATAATTGATTTGAAAAGAAATAATGATGTTCTTTTTATCTATAGTCTCGAAAAGAAATCTGTATAACATTAATTATTGTTATACGAGTATGTGTTCAGTTCGCTTTCACACAGAAAATGTGGATATTGTCAATAGAATTTTCAGTCTGAAATGTACATTTTTATTGCTTACGAAATTCTGCGACGCTATCGCACATAACAAGTCGGCTATTCCTGAAGAGGTGACGTGAAAACGGCAATGCGAAGGGTCATTGCTCTGATCTGTGGATCAGCCCACTGCGAGTTCAGGATGCTAGAGCTTGTGGCGCCCGTGGAAGGAGCATTACACACGTAAACGAGTATGCAAATAGAACGTTAGAAGAAAAGGAAAAGAAAGGAAAAATAATCCTTTCTTCATCGTTCCTCTTCTAATCGTTTCCTTCCTCTACGCCTTCTTCTCCTCAGTATGCCAGTTAATACGTACCTATTAATGTCATTACACAATTGCGGAGTTGGTGCAACACGAACGCCTAACATGCATAAACTTCAAGCGTGATGGTTAATAAGTCAATTAATAGAGCTGAATGAGAAAATTCAGAGCAGCAGTTGTTACCATTGCATTCAGGTCGAGAGTTTGTTTTCGACACCAGCTAGATTGCTTTGTCGAATTCAGTGGCTGGCTGGAGAAGAATTTTATCGGCTAGCTGCTCGGATCGATAGTTTCCATTTCTCCGATCAATGGCAGAGAATGCCGGAGCAGATCACTAAGGAGCATAGAGCCTATCCCAGTTGAGGCGGTGTCAGAGATACCAGGAGGGCGGAAAACCATCTAAACCGTCTTGTAGGTCGGCGGTGGATCTCACGTTCCACAGGGAGGAAAACCGCCACATCACGTTCCATAATCCTCGTATGTAGAACACTTATAGGGCGAATAACTACAGCAGTTCACGCCACGGAAACAAAATAATAAAAAATCGGGAGCTTAAGGTTTGTCCTGTTTAGGGCGTTGGCCCACTGACGGAGAAACCTGGAGGTGAAACCCTGGCGGCCGTCGTGTAGTTCGGTTCCGGATTTCATGTTCCATAAGTGAAAAATACCGCCACTTCCCAAGATATAATACACAATACACTAACTGGATTAATGACCATAACAGTAAACGAGCCTGGGGGCAGAAAATAATCAATCAATAAGCAGAATCGCACCTCATTTTTTAACCGATTGATTAGTGTTAACATGCGCGTTATCTGCTAAGGTATTTAGTCCCGTAAGAGTACTTCATGTGTTGATCGCGGAATGTCGCGGTGATCTCTCTCCAATGGATGGTGATATCGGGCGCCGTTCAACATTTCGATTAGCGCGGTTTTCCCCAACCAGGTATATCCCACCGGCGGGACACCGTCCAGACAGGACAAGCTCCAAGCTCCTGACTGGTCCCCCGACATATGAGGTAGTATAGTACATGTAAATGTGTGTGTAAATAAAAAGTGAAAATAAAAAAGAAGGGGAAAGAAAGATCGCGCGCAGTCCGTGGTTTGTTAGGGTACTACTCCGGTATTCGTCTGGTGTTGATCGGGGAAACCATGGAAAAGTACCGATCTGAGCAGCCGGCCGCTAGAAGTCTCCTCCAGACAGCGGCTGAATTCGCCCCAGCTATCTAGCCAGTGTCGAAAATCCTGCAACTGTCGGAACTCGAACTGTAGGACCTCTCGGTCAGAAGCCCTGCTCTTACATCAATTGACCCATGAGCCACCTAAGCCGTATTATTTTAACTGATGAAGAGGAAAATATATTATATCAAAGGAAGACCGTATTAAAATACGCTCACATTTTCCATTTCAACATTTAACATTTATTTTGTAACGCACTTCTTGTCATCCATTGTATTTATTCATTTAACAATCCTGAAAGCGATCAAATAAACAAAAGAAAAACTAATAGCTCTCCATATTGCCTTCGAGTTATTTTGTTTTGCGAGCATCAAAGCGCAACAAACATTCTATTGTTTATTTCACGGATAATATCAAGAGATATCAGGATTTTACGATTCCAGGACGTGTGTCTAGTTTGTGGCAGGGGAAATTATTGCCTCGTAATGTCAAGGAGTAAATTCCATGCTCTTTCAAGCATTCGTTGGTCTAAACTGGTAACCACACGTGCGAAGAACCGTGTGATATCTGAATGGAACGTTCATATTGGTCACTGGCTAGAAGTGAATAACAACGATTAACCGGTCTGCATGAGTAAGAACCTTGCCTAACCAACCTCAGATACGACACACAAATAATAGAAATTGAATTGCCTCGTAATCAAAACGATATTGTCAGCATCGTATGACCACTTATTTTGAATGAAATTTACCTTCTGAGCTAAGATAAGGATTTCGCATCTCATTCGGAAATACAATATTTCAGAGATAAAATTGGTCAAGCCACATCTTTCATAGTATGGGGTTCCGGAGTAATTTTATTGAATTATCACCTCTTCGTTGCAATAAATTTCTCAGCATACACAAAAACCCAGAACTCTGATGCATACTATCTCTTATACCAATTTACTTTAGAACAATATACCGTTAATGTTAAATAATAAAAATAAATGGCACTGCAAATTGAGAAATCTTAGCACTCTGAGCACCTATTATTCCGCCACGGAAATCGAAGCTAAGCACAACTCACGAGTTGTATGTGTACTTCCTGCAGCAGAATTGTAGCTTTCCTTCGCCATTCACTTCTGTGACAATTTCGAACTCTTCACCGACTTGCTTTTTTCCTTGCAGTCTTTGTGTGAAGAAGAATCCCTTGTGCACTGTAAAGCAGCTTCTCGTTCACGCTGAGGAGGTCACTCTTGTCTCTTTGCAACGAGCACAGCATCGGCCGAGCAGGCGATCCGGCTCAGGTCTCCAGCACATTCGTGGCGCGGCTGCGTCGCACCGCCTCCCTCGCCACTGAAAGCCCCGTCCTGCCGCAGCGATGCCCCCGCCACCCGCGTCCTTGGCGCATCCCCGCGACGGCCAGGACATGGACGCGGTGGAGATCCCGTCGGCGCTGGAGGCGGAGATGAACGCGGCGGCGGTCATGGCGGCAGTGGTAGCGGCAGCGGCGGCGGCGGTGGCCACCGCCGACAGGGCGGAGGCGGCGCGGGCGGGAGCGGCTGCCGCGCCATGGGAATGGACAAGCAGAAGCAACACCTCTAAAGCCTACGCCCTCGCGCTGCGTCGCCGTCGGCCCCCTGCCGCCCTCGCCCCTGCCCCGCCCAGGCTGCGCGTGGGGCCGAGGTCGTGGGGAAGCGCCTGGTCGTGGCCCAGGCCGAGAGCGCGGTCGCGCCTGCGCTGGAGGGCGAGGGCCTGGCACAGAGCGAGGCCCTGGCGGACGGGCCATCGCACGCACCGCCACTTCATCGCGGCCGGGAGGGGCCGTAGGCGGCCGGTGGTCCTGTTCGAACCCGTGCTCACGCAGCCGCCCCCGCCCCCGACCCCGCCCCCGACCATCGTCGCTCTCCAGGCGCAAGACGGTAGGCGTAGCTACTTCTTCAGCGTGGCGCTCGGCGTTATTCAGACAACTCTAAAGGACGGTCGGATGAGTCCAAAATGTTCCGATGAAACTACCATACAACTCTCCATCACTCGCACCACAATTACTCTAACGTCCATATCTCCAAGCTTCAAAAACGGCTTGATGCCTCATTGCCGTGGCCTCTACAGCGTCCAAGACCGGAATTCCTCCTAGGGTTCAATTTTCAGCAGCGTAGCGGAGACGAATTTAACAAATGTTTGATAGATTGATTAGTGATTTCGGGCGCGTCAACGGCTGACATTCGTACCGTAAGTGTAGTGCACGTTTCTTCCAATGCTGGTGGTGATCTTCCCCGCTGGGTGGTGAGATCAGGGACCGACCTACAGTCGGCTAATGGAGTTTCCCCTACCCAGATGTATCCCACTATTGGGCAACGCCCCAACCGGTACAAGCTCTAAGCTCCCGACCGGCCTCCCGATACACTTGATAGTGTAGGGCATGTAAAGTTAAATGTGTATAATTAAGGGCTGAGGATAGGACAAGGAAGAGGAAGGAAAGAAATGCCACGCATTGTTTGCAAAACGCTCACAACTACCGAAACTGTATAAAATAGCTGTTATTACTAGTTAAAAGAAGATGAGAAATATTTATATGGAATCTTTTGGCATTACAAGACATTTCTTAAGATTGTTTTAGGCATTTCTGTCCACAAAAATATATTAAATTACAAAATACACATACAATGTACACTGTGGTGACAAAGGTCTCAGATACCTTTTAAGATCGTGTCGCACCTCCTTTTACTGGGCGAAGGACAGCAACTCGACATGGCATGGACACAAGTCGTTGCAGAGATATTGAAGTCTGCTGACTCTATTGCCGTCCATAATTGCGAAAGCGTTGTCGGTGCAGGATTTTGTGCACGAACTGATCTCTTGATTGTGTCTCATAAATGTTCGATGAGATTCATGTCTGGTGATCTGGGTGGCCAAATCCTTCTACCAAATTGCCCAGAAAGGTCTTCAAAACAATCGCGAACAATTGTGGCCCGGTGACATGGCGCGTAGTCATCCATAAAAAATCAATTGTTGTTTGGGAACATGAAGACCATGAATGGCTGCAAATGGTCTTTAAGTAGCTGAACATAACAGTTAATGATCGGTTCAATTGGATCTGAGGAACCAATCCATTCCATGGAAAACAGCCCACACCATTATGGAACCACCACCAGCTTGCACAATGCCGTGTTGACAACTTGAGTACATGCCTTCGTGGGGTCTGCGCCACACTCGAACACTACCATAATCACTTACCAACTGAAATCGGGTCGCATCTGATCAAGCCACTGTTACCCAATCGTCTAGGGTCCAATCGATTTGATCACCAGCCCAGGAGATGCGCTGCTGGCGATGTCCTACTGTTAGCAAAGGCACTCCCGTTGGCCTTCTGCTGCCACAGATCATCAAAGCCAAATTTCGTCGCACTGTCATAACGGATACGTTCGTCGAACGTGTCACACTGATTTCTGCCTGTATATCACGCAGTGTTGCTTGTCTGTTATCACTGACAACTCTACCCAAACGCCGTTGCTCTCAGACATTAAGTGAAGGCCGTCCGCATTGTCCATGTCCGCACTGCATTGTCCATGGTGAGATGTCATACCTGAAATTAGGTATTCACGGTACATTCGTAACACTGTGGATCTCGGAATATTGAATTCTCAAACGATTTCCGAAATGGAATGTCCCATGCGTCGAGGTTCAATTACCATTCCGCATTCAAAGTCTGATAATTCCCGTCGTGTGGACATAATCACATCAGAAACCATTCCACATGAATCACTTGAGTACAATTGCAAGCTCTGCGAATGCACTAACCTTTAACATGTTTAATACGCCATCCTACTGCCATTGGTATATTTGCATATTTATGTCCATTGACGTTTGTAACCACAGTGTAAATATCAATAAATGTTAACATTTGCTCTACAATGACTTCAGTGCAATTAAAAAAATTAAGTTTTATTCTAAATTGCACTTATGTATGCGATTCGGCGTTTTGGTGAGCGTTAGTGTAATTTCCATAATTCTACCTCAAGATTAGCATTTTTACTTTCTCGTCTTACGAATTCTTCGTAAGAAGAGAAAGTTATGAAATCGTGCGCCAGAAAAGGCCGAAATTATGCTAGAAAAAACTTATTTCTGGGTTCTGGTAACGAAGGAGATACATCCTGTTGCCAAATTACAAAAAAATCCTCTAACTCATGGTGTAGCCATTATCCAGGTTTTGTTGATTCTTCATACCGATCTATCGTTAACGGCAAAACGTCCGTCTGTGGTCAACGCTAACGCCTAAACCGTTCAGACGATTTTCTTCAAAAATGATATTCCTCATTTAATCTGAATGATCTCATATTTTGGGGAATTACAAATGGATATCTTAATTTTTGAGAATACTTCACATGAAGTATCAAACACTTTTTAAAAATTTTCACAAAAACGGCTCCAAGTATTTTAATTCAATTTTGTTGTTTGATAGTACGAAGAACGTTTAAGAGAGTGGTTCAGATCTCATTTTTGTTCACTTCACCGATTTTTCGAAAATTAAAATAAAAATTCAAACTACAAAATTGAAGATGAGCGGTTTTTGGCTCAGACAAAGTCTGTTGTACAAAATTAAGTCCTTAAAAGAGGGCATGTACATTTTTTGTAAAAGGTAGTAATTTTTGGGCAATTTGCGCTTAAAATATATTTTTTCTTCTCAAAAACCGCTTCAAATTTTTCCTTTAAAGTTTCTCCACGTATGTAAGAAGGGGCCATAAGAAATATGGTGCTAGCCCCATTTTCGGGTATGGCTGTTTCTTTCGAAAATTACAAAAATCAATTTTAAAAGTACAAAATTGAAGATATAGGTTTTTGCTTCAGGCAAAGTCTGTTGTACAACATTACCTCTTTAAAAAATTGGTTCAATTTTTTTTACAAAAAAGGAGTTTGTGCATATTTTACGCTTAAAATTTACGGGGAAAATTTAAAAGCCGCTACAATTTCTTTCTTTAAAACGTCCACATATGTAATGAAAAACTGTAAGAAATATGGTGCTAATCCCATTTTCGGGTATTGTACAGCTTTTCGAAAATACAATTCCAAACGACAAAATTGATGCCTATATTATTTTTACCTTAGAAAAAGTTTCGTGTAGTAAATAATTTTTTAAGAAATAAATAAATAATAAACTAGAGTGCTAAAATGGCACAGACTTTCTCGCAGTTTTTAGTTTTGTAATCTCTTTAGTCTAAACTAGGATTTCAGTTGTGACTGATTCTCTTCCCAGATATCTTCTTTGTTCGCCCGAAGGACATTTCTTCACATTTTCTCGAATTTTCGGCTTCCTAATGCTAGAACTGAAACCACCATACACTTATTACTATTATATAAGTGTAAAAACCATGTGCTACCTTGGTGGCCGTGGTGGCTAATAGGTGTTTACGGACCCAGCTCTTCGGAGGGTTAGCTGGTTCGAGTCTTGGTCGGTGAATATCATCCAAACATAATACGGCGCTCCGGTCGGCAACGACTATATACGAGTAAGACAACCAGAATCTGGCACGAATCTGGATAGATCATTTACTGTTGCTAAAATGGCGAGTTATCGCGATTTAAGTGAGTTTAAACGAGGTGTTACTGTCGGCGGACGAGAGGTAGGGCATAGTATCTCCGAGGTTGCGATGAAATTTGGATTTTCCCCAACAAGTATTTCATGAGTGTACCGTGAATATCGGGCATCCGGTAAAACATCAAACCTCTGGCATCGCTGCGGCCGCAAAAAGATCGTGCAAGAATGGGACCGACAACGACTGAGGAGAATCATTACACGTGACAGAAGTGCAACCCTTCCACAAATTGCTGCAGATATCAATGCTGGGCCATGAACAAGTGTCAGCGTGCGAACCATTCAACGAGACATTATCGATATGAGGTTTCGGAGCCGAAGGTCCACTCGTCTCCCCTTTATGACTGCACGATACAAAGCTATACGCCTCACCTGGGCCCGTCAGCAACGACATTCAACTGGTGATGACTGAAACACGTTGCCTGGTCCGACGAATCTCGTTTCACCTTGTTTCAAGCGGCTGAACGTGTACGTGTTTGGCGGTAACCACATGAATCCATGGACCCTGCATGTCAACAAGGAACTGTTCAAGTTGGTGGAGGCTCTGTGATATGTCTAGATACGACTCTGACATGTGAATGTACGTAAGCATCCTGTTTGATCACTTTCTCTCACTCATGTTCATTGTTCATCCCGACGGACTTGGGCAATCCATGCAGGACAACACGACAACTCACAAATCCAGAATTGCTACAGAGTGGCTCCAGGAACACTCTTCTGAATTTAAACACATCCACTAGCCACCAAAATACCCAGACCTGAACATTAGTGAGCATATCCGCAATGTAGAGCGCGTTCTAAACGGTGTTGTCGACTGACCGGAGGGAGACCGGAGGTAGCTCTCACGTCAGCAGGGAGAAAGTAGGAGAGGAAGAAATGACCAGAGGGAAGTTGTCACACTTTCTTATCTTGGCAGCGGTGCGAAAAGGATGTATTGATCATAGGCAGAAAGTATAAGGAAATTTTGCTCTGTAGAGAGAACGTGCGAATGATTCGCAGTTAAATGCATTCGTCGTCCAGTTAATCAAATAGTCAAAAAAGCAGTATTTTAGTGTGCATTGGTTTGAATGAACGGTGAAGTAATAGTACGTTAAATAATTCCGAGTTTCTGAATGTGAAAATTGTAGAAGTTGATTTTGATGAAAGAACTGCTTGGGAACAACGTGCATATCATTTTTGGGAGCATGAACTATATTTAAATTTCACGAAAGCCCAAATCGTGTATAGACCGCTCAAGAAGATTGTTGGTGCGACAGACGAGGCGAAGCGGAAGAAGACCGGAAGAGGGCGTGGTAAGAAGTCGACGGGACGAGGACGAGGATGAGGACGAGGACGGGAGAACGTGCACGGTGGTGCCGAAGGAGACGCGGGAGAATTCGTGGCAGCCCGGAGTGGATGCCTGACCTTACGCACAGCAGCTGTGTGTTCGTGGAGGCGACGGCGCGAGTGCGCGCCACCGTCGCAGCAGTCCCGGCGGCCGGCGCATGAAGACGGCGAATGTTGGGTATTGCAAAGTTTTGTTCTGGGTGTAGCGAGAGATAACTGTGAAACGACGCCAGAATTAATAACGAGAACAAGGAAGGGAAGAAGCCTATAACGAACATGATGAAATTCGATCTCTTTTCCAAGTTTAAAGGCAACAACCCAGAGAAAGTAAAGTCAAAGGTTAAATTTTAATAACATGTAATGTTTTTGTTCTCAATCTGAAGAGTTACTTAGAAAGAATTAGGAATTTTTAATGGGAAAGTGTATTAAACTTGTTGATTAACAAATGGTAAAATATATTGTAAGTAATATATTGGAAGAATTGAGTGAATTTAAATGTGATATCCTAGGGTACATTCAAAGTAAAAGGTATTACTAAACGAAGTTGCATGGAATCTCATTTTAGAAGCTTTGATAATAGTTTTACATGAAATAGTTTATAAGTGGTATTTGAAACGAATAATTTAATAGATGGAGTATAATTTGTGTGTTTTCTTTTATTTTGAGGGTTGAACAAATACCCACTTATGTCAGAAGTTCGCAACAGGTTTTTTCGCATGCGATCATTAACCAACATTTCTCCCTACCAAGATCCCAATGCCTTTCAGGTTCAGACAAATATAATTTATGGTAATTGTCCCCGAAGTTAAGTCACAACATATGCAGGGTGATTCAGTTCTCGTTGCTCACACAGGACCCGGTGATACAGTACACTAAGTTATTCACAAGTTAAAAAGAAAATAGTGTAAATCCTATTGAAAAGTTTGAAAAAAAGGTTTTTGGTTGTTGGTCATTTTTTGCAAGAAAGGTAACCAAAATATTACATTATATATTGTAGTCTGTTGCTACTATTGCCTACTTCTAACTATCTAACGAATATGAGAGGAGAGAAGAAATACTATTATATGAGTGTTATTTAGGAGAGTTTTTCACATTTGTGTATAAAAGTCAAAAATTCGCACTTTCACCTCGTGTAACAGGGTTTTACAAGTGTTCAAAATGCCCCCCTCCTGCGTGAACTCAAGGTTGGCATCTGTGTCGTACGGCCTCCAAGACGCGCCCAAATTTGCCATGTTGTACTACCTTTATTTCTGCCTCCACGCTGTGAAAGCGCCGAAGAAAGTCACGATCCTCGACGTCGGTAGGGTAAGAAGTGAAAACCGAGGATAAATTCGTCCACAATGCCAACCGGCACATTTAGAGAGAATCGCTCGTGGTGAGCTACACTACGTGCAACATGCGGATTTCATCGGTTCCCACATACAAATTGTGTACATTAATTGTAGCAGTTCTTGTAAAACACGCTTCATCTGACTAAAGAACGAAATTCATGGTTTTCTTTACATGTGCACTGCAAATGCCTAGAGAATTGAAAACGACGTTATACGAATCTACTGCGCAAATGCTGCACCTGCTGTAAATGGAAATGTAATCTCTCCACATGAATTGTTCGTCAGACGAGGGACTGCGATTCTTTGACCTTGCGCGCTTTTTGGCTTGTGCTCGCTTCCGGGGCTTCTCGTATAGTATTAGCAATTGAGTTTTCCAAACAATTGCGAGCGCTAACCCGAGGTGAAGCGTCTCGCTCACTTGTCGTAGACCATATTACACGAGCACGAGCGCATAGTCCAAAGTTTAATGTTAAGTATTTTCAAAACAACTATGTAAAGTATCCAGTTTTGTCATGATCAGTCTGTACATTAAATATGGTATGATATCCCGGCGTATTAGCAACGAAGATTGAATCACCCCCAAAACTTCCTCCCATATCACCCCATGTTATGATTTTTTTTGATTAGTGGGATTTAGTTAAAATAATAAAAAATATGATTAACACTTTCGCGTCTTCAAATCACTTATGACTTTAAATATACTTTGAAAATGACTGCAATACTTCTTACAATTATTTTAGTGTTTATTATATACATTTTATACACAGCACAAACGTTTTTACCTTGCATTTAGTTATTATCATATTTTTAAAGGTTTATAATATTTTGTACAATGGATTTTCTTTCGAAAATACGCAAATTTCTTCGATTAGAATAGTTTCTCTTCTTACGAAGGAAAGGCGAGAAAGTGAAAATCTTTTTATGTACCGTTGGTAATTCCACACTTCCGGACTGCTGGTAATGTGGACCTGCTGGGCCATATTATGCCCACAGAGTTGACACGAGAAAATTGTATTAGAACGTGATAATTATACTTCATTATAAGACAGTTCTCCAGACGTCTCCTTTCAAGATAATGGGTCTGCTCTTTAAAGAAGTTGCATGTTAAAGTAAACTGCCTCTAATTTACATTCATGCCGCCCGTGCTTGCCTCGAATATCGCTGACCAGTGTAATGTGTACCCCTATCCAATCCCCGGACCTCTCTACAAAACAAAACATTGTCATTTTGAATCTCATAAATTTCATAAGGTCTGAGTAGTGTAGGTATATATTGCGCTAATTCGCAATGTAAATTAGAAGTACATTACGTTTAATAACATGTTCTACAGTTGACAAGGAAAGAAAATTCATAAAGATTTTCCGTTTTACGAATTTGTCAACATGGGAATTTTTCCTTCTTCCGATCTATTCGTGATGCCAAATTAACATATAATCCTATATTAAAAATGATTTTTATTTCCGAAAAGTAATGCTATGCTTATTTTGTTGTTTTTGTATAAAAGCCCAAGCGTCAATGTAAAATTTTGTCTCTCTGAGCATGTAGCAGCGAGCAGACAAACTGCTTCGCCGGGGAACTGAGATCGTTCAGTGATTCATCTTACTGAATCACCCCATAGGATTTCATTCTTCCGCAATGCGATAACATAAACGCAAATAACTATATCACGTGTCAAAGTCGAATGAACACGTCTGGTTGGATGCTTTAAACTCAACTACTTTACGCCACAATTGATCCAAAGTTTGGGGGATAAATGAAAACTTTTTCATTTATTCTCGAATAATGTAGCACAGTGAAGATCCACCTTCAAAAATTAGTTCTGTAGTTTTCTTGAAACTTAATATTTTAAAAAATATCTTTAATAAGCGATAGAACATGGAATACTTCTCAACGGCACCTGAATGAAGAGCAGGATCCTTTTTCTAAATGAATAAATATACTACTACTAATACGCTCATCCCCTTCCAGCACGAGGACGTGGGTGGGTCGAGTAGCTCACTTTCTTCCCTTACCTTACCTTGTCCTCGCCATTTTCAATCTGAAAACGTTTCCTATTTCTCCTTTCCCATATTCACCCTCTTTCCTAAAGTCCAACCCTACCTCAGGGCACGTCATCTCAAACCACGTGGGAGACGGGCTATGTCGATTATAAACGGCAAGCTCGGAAATGGCAAATACCCATAGATTGAGACCCGTTCAAAAAGTCGTAAGGCCTCGGAAAATGAGCCGCTCCTGGGGAGCGCCATGTACACGACAGCATGCGAGCGTCCGATGGCAGAGAGTTGATGAGGCGGACTTCTGTCACTCAAAAAGCAACAGTCCAACAGAACAACCGAATGTGGAATATGTAGAGGCCAGCACATCTAGTGCTACTTCAACTGCTGATTCGTCTTCTCACAGACGTGAGAAGCTCATAGTGGAAGAAAAAAACACCCGAAAAAAATGGACGCGAGATATGAATATTGAAGTTATTAGAATATTTTACCGTGTCAGTCAGTGTCACGAAGTTCAACTGCCAGGATACAGATATTATGTCTAATGCACATTCAGAAATCGACATAACCGAGCACAATTTGGCGGATAGTAGAATTATTATAATTACGTATGGCTATCGGACACCAACAGAATTGAAAAACATTCGCCGAGAAGTTAGGGATGAATTACAGCAAAATTGCCAGGACGAAATTAATAGAAGGTCCGATAATACTAATTCTGCGTTGACGATGGATGACACAATCGAATGCCTTCAAATGATATACGGAATGACAACTCTTTCTCTACAGAAGAACACGAGCAGAACACAACGCATTAAAAATTCTATAGCCGTCTCTAATATTATTGCAATACACAACCTTCAAATTGACCAAACGTCCCTGTCCTAAACAACATTGGGAAAGCTTCATCTACACCATAAGAAGTGTATGACGTTATGGGCCAATTATATAAATGACACTCATGACATGACAGCAATATACTGTGCAACAGTAACTTTCATCGAGTTAAATGGAAAGTAAACCTACCAACACATTCTTCAGAAAGGAAATCATAAGCCAAAGACACCACATTGGAAGGTGAGACTTGAAAAAGGCATTGATGAGCTACGTGCAAAAGTATACCTTATTACAGAATATTTGAACAACGTCCGTTCGAAAAGAGTTGTCATGAAAGTAAGAGGCATTGCAAGAAGAGCTGCAATTAATCTATTATGCCCAGAGAGTTGTCAGCTTCTTAGTAACCTCATAGATAAATTGAGGCAAAAGTTAAAAGCTGAAGAAGGAAGCCTCCAAAATTACAACGAACTAACCAAGAGAAAACGACAAAACATTAATTTCCACAAAAACAGAAAGAAGCTCTTGAGGAAATTGAACTGGGTTGAGAGAGTGGAAACAGAATAACTTCACCGTAGACGTCAATGACGTCAGTTAATGAGTTCGTTGTGGACGGAAACAGGACGGTATCAACAAGATCAAGTAGATCAAGAAAATTAAAACTAAGCAGAGAGAAAGAATACTGATGGAAATGAGATTTATAGCTGAAGATATCGCAAGAGTGAAGAAGAAGAAGACGACGAACTGGAAGGCTCCATTTCCCGATAAAATCTAGAATTTGTGGCTGAAACAACTAGTGTCTCCACATAGAGCTATAGTAAGATGTTTCTCCGAGGCACTATTCGATCCCCCCCCCCCAAAAAATCCCTATCGTTCTAACTTAAGGGAACATATCTGCCGTACAAGAAGGGGGATTCTTAGAAGCCCCAAAACTATCGGCCAGTCACGTGTATATCTGTAGTATACAAGTTGTTCACTGCTGTAGTAAATGAAGAAATATGCAAACACTGCGGAACATATCACATTTTGGCAGAAGAACAACAGGGATGCGTTCGTGGAACCTTGGGCTGCAAACAGCAACTTGCTATCGCCGCTGACGGTCAATACTGACGAAAGTGCAATCTGAGAAGCGAAATCGAGAATCGCAATCTGAGAAGACTGGCTATTCAAGAAAGTTCTTGGAATATACAAGATATCTCCTGGAATTATTAAATGCTTTAAGGCGATGATGGTGAGGGCAAGGAGGAAAAACCTTCATATTGAAAATGGAAAAATTGCATCCATTATCATTAAAAGAGGAATATTTCAAGGAGATTTCCTCTCGTCAATGTGGTTTTTGTTTACCTATCAACCCATTATCTGCACTATTGCAAGAAAGTAAGTTGGGTTACAAGATAAAATATGATAAAAAGATCACTCATCTTCTTTTTATGGATGATTTGAAACTCTACTCTGGAACCATGAAACAACTTCAATCTTTTATCAACACTGCAGCTATCTTTAATAAAGTTATTACCATGACATTTGGTATAGAAAAATGCACTATTCTCAATGTTCGAAAACAGGAAACTGTACAACCCCACCAACAGTTCCAAGGTATTGAAGAATTAGAGCCGGGTGATATGTATTCCTTATCTTGAAATATGGCAGAACACGAAGACTGAACACACCCAGCTAAAGAAGAACTTCACGGAAAAGTACCGGAGTAGAATAAGTAAAGTACTCAACACAAAATTATCAGGTAAGAACATTATAACAGCCATCAACACCTGGGCATACCAACATTAACCTACTCTTTAGCAATAATTAAGTGGTAAGACTCTGAA
This sequence comes from Gryllus longicercus, assembly GCA_038098605.1. NCBI lineage: Eukaryota > Metazoa > Arthropoda > Insecta > Orthoptera > Gryllidae > Gryllus > Gryllus longicercus. The sequence continues at coordinate 285,989 of JAZDUA010000487.1, forward strand.
ATTTTTAAACGGAATAACAAGACGACTGCTCACTAAATTTCGATGTCTGCATCCCAACCCTTCCACACACATAGAGTATCTACCCCGAAAACTTGGAGGACTAGGCCAAAATATGCACAGGTTATGTAGGAAACAAGAACTGAATATAAAAAAACAAACTGATGAACTATCTGACTTAATTACGCAGCAGGTTTATGAAACTGATTTAGGTCACACGCCACTGAATCTTGCAACGCCACGAATAGCGTTCCAAATACACAAGATCAAATACAATATTGGAAAGGGAAAATCCTACACGGAAAATTTCCCAATCATCTGGAGGAATAACTTATTGATAAAACTGCATCCTCACGTTCGCTAACAAGTAGATATTTATACCCAGAGACCGGAGGGTTTGTAATAGCTATCCTAGAAAGGGTTCTGCGAACCAAAAACTACGAAAAAATGGTATGAAGATGAATTTGATAGACAAATGCAGAAAATGTGAATCATATGGTGAATCAATTAAACATATTATGGCGGACTGTCCGGCATTAACAGACAACGCCTATCTTGCAAGACACAACTAACTCACAAAATTGATACATCAAGAACTGGCTGTTAAACACGGGTTGCTTGACCCTTCTACGCCATATTACATTGTCCGGCCCCTGTATTGGAAACAAAGAACCATGTTATCTACTGAGACCGGTTTGTTATCACGGACAAAACAGTGTATTATAAGAGTCCTGATATCCTCCTCATTGATAAAAGTAATAAATTAGTCTCTATAATTGATATTTCAGTTCCTCTGACCCATAACATCAGGAAAATTGGATTAGAAAAGATCAGGAGAAGAGCTTGCAATGCCATTGAAACAGATCATTCAGTTACAAAAAGATCATATTTATGCCTTGGTGATCACATCGGAAGGAGTGATATCGAAAACTTTTAAAAAGAATTTGAGAAATAAGTACGAATAAAATTGCAAACTGTTGGAAAAAAGGCAGTCTTACTTCAGACTTGTCACATTGTTCAAAGGTTTGTATAGTAATCTCAAGTAGGATAGGGTGAATTCTATTTTCATAAGAGCATAATCTTGTCCTAATACACTAAAAGACAGCTTCATTTTGCCCATTTTAACTGAGAAATATAGCAAAAGATAATAATAATAATTAATAATAATTAATATTAATAATAAATTTGAGAGTCACTTTCAGTTTTCAATGTGAAAGACGAGAATAACGAATTATCCTCATCAAAAATACTTAAATTTGGACGAATCTTTCCCAACTTTATACAAAAGTCATGTGTTAATAATATACAAACGTTATATCAAAAAAAATCACACACTCTAAATGAAAACGAAAGTCCTGGCATATTTGTAAAGTAATTTATTTAACTCATCAACAAAAGGAATTCAATAACGGGGGCTATTCTCAGCAAGCGCTACTAGTGATACTACAGAAAGTAATTGTGCAGAAATGTTTATTCACATCTGGACGGGACGTCAATAAAACGATAGAGGTTCGTTGATTTCACCTTTTAACAACTCTTCAAGTATCCCCACTTTTTGTTTACTATATGTTTCAAAATAAATTACTGGTATATTATTATGAGATAATCTTTTTTCTTCTGCATTTATATAGATTAAGTTAAAACAGTGTATTTATAATTATTATTTTATTCAGTTTTACGGTTCTTCCCAATTCATGTCCATAATATGATAAATTTCCAAACTGAGGTACTAAATTGAAAAGTACTTTTTAAATTTATTTGTAATACATTGTAGTCAACTGTCTACACAAAGAAAAATTTTGGCAATATCTCTGTTTTATGTCAGATCTCTGAAGGGGTCAAATTTATTTACACGAAACATTAGGAAAAGAAGAGAGAGAAAATGTATGACTATTAGTTTCAAATACTGTGTTTAATAGTCTCGATCCACTGATCCTTTTCATCCCCCTTGTACATTAATTTTTGGATCTATCAGCAGCCACATCAACTTATATCTCCTTTCTTGTGTGGTCATGTACTAATGTCATGTACGGCTTTCTGTAAAATTTCCCTAATCATCCAGGGTAAGATGTGAGCATTGCGTACAAAGTGTCTCGGCCTGTGCCCAATCAGCCTCTCCTCGTTCTTTTTCCTAGGGAAATGTTGCTGCGTACCCCCACCCGCACAGCACATCTTTGCCTGCGACACTTTCAACAATGCAGGGGCACTGCGACTCCCGCAGAAGGTTGAATGGCACCGCCAAATTGGGCTTCTACTGATTCAGATTGGCTGACTGAGGTAAAAGCACTTCATCGCTGTGGTCGCTCTGTAAAATCTCTTCCCCACAAAAATGTACATTTTGACAAGCGTATCTTTTTATATCGATGATTTCTTTGTGAAAAGTCAACATTAGGACGCGAAATTTCTCTTCTCTTTTTTTCACACACACACACACACACTCACACACACATACATACATACGGAAACACACTCAGTCCATTTAGTACACTAAATAGTAGATTCTCTTCGTTGGAAATAAAAAAATCGGAGTTCCTATTGTAGATGGAATATACTCATATGACTGAGTTCAGAAGATCGTAACGTAGATTGTGAATTTGGGTTTGAATTAACAAAAATCGAAGGTTGTCCGTAAAACAAGGTTCCCAAGTCCCTGCAGTCGCGATCTCACAATACTGGCGGGATACAGCAACACTGGCGTGTAACTTGGTTCCTCCTGTGTAAATCTCCAACGCGGTGAACTGCCTACAAAACTCAGTCTTGGCTGAGCAGCCGTTAGATATGGAGCTCCAACTCGCCCCACCCGCCAGGTGTGAATTACGCTCTGTAATTAGTTTTTGTGTTTCAAAAACCCTGCGCGGGAGGATATTCATTCCCAATTATGTGAACTCCACGGAAAAACGTGTATGAGCACACAACACATGCACATATGGTGCAGAGAATTTAAAGACTTGTGTACAGACGTCCATGACAAACTGTGTTCCGGACGACCATTGGTCACGAACGGAACGACTGCGAAAGTGTAAGAAGAAGTTCTGAAAGATCGAAGGGTGGCGTCTCGGCATCTCTGCACGATCGTCCCTGATGTCAGCAAGACTAACATTGACATTTTGACAGACTATTTGGGGTTTGTGCAAGGTGGGTCCCATGAATGCTTACAGAAGACTGTAAACGGCAACGAGGTTAAGCAGTCCGCAAATTACTTGAATTCTATGAAACCGATGGTGAAGAATTCTTGGATTCAATCGTTACTGGGACGAGCCCTCGGTCCACTACACGACGCCGGAAACGAAGGAACAATCCTGTCAGTGGAAACATCTGGAGTCGCCGAAGCCACGGAAGTTCAAGCAAACACTGTCTGCCGGCTAAGTGACGGCGAGTGTGCTTTGGGACAGGAAGGGGTTATTGTGCGAATCCATGCCTGCTGCTACAATAATCAATGCTGACAGCTACTGAGCAATGTTGAAGAACCTGCACCGCGCAATTCAAAACAAGAGAAGAATCGTGCTCAAGAAGGGAGTGCGTTTCCATTACAACAACGCTCGTCCACACTGCTCGTGAAACAACCGATCTTCTCAACCAATTTGGATGGAATTTTATCACACACTCTTTGAAGTCCGGACATACCCCCAAATGATTACCATCTCGTCTCTGAGTTGAAGGATGAATTCAATTCAGACCAGGAGAGGAACTGAAAGAAGAGCTGTTAAGTAACCTTCGCGGGGCGGTGGGAGAGTTCTACGACTCAGGCATAAAGAGGATGGTACACTGCACTCAAAAAATGCATCAATCTCAAAGGCAACAATGTAGAAAAATTGGAAAAAGTTTAAGCTTTTCAAAACTATGTATTCCAAAGCAAATAAACATGTTTTTCATTGTGAAAAATCCTTGGAAACCTTATTTTACAGACAACCCTAGTTGGAGATGCTAGTATATTAGCTTTGCAACCACATTAATGTTTTTCCCTGTAATGATGATAAATATCAAACTATCGTGTGGAATGTCATATTCCATAGTTATAGACAAGATAGCTTTTTTAATTATTTTTCCTAGGGCTTTTTCCAGCCGAGAGCCGGATACCCCTTACGTTCCAATAGGACGCATATTTAACCATATACTAGACACCAACACACTTGCGGGCTCCTCTAATCTGGGGTCAGCAGAACGTGAGGCCTTTCTCTATAACACATGCATAAGAGGCATAGGGACAAACAACCATGCCCAAGGCGGGACTCGAACCCGCATCCCTTCGGACCGAAGCGCCGAGTCGGTACACGCTCTTAGACACCTCGGCCATCCAGGTCGGCTGGTTTTCTACTGAAGTTCCGTATATATCAGGCGTTGCGTCACAGATTGTCACAAGCCACACATCCATGAAATTTGAGGTATTGCCATAAATTAGTAGTTGATCACTAGAGGTTGCAAACGAGACATAGTTTGCTGCCATTTGATGGTTGGGTATGGAATTATAAGGCAGAGTAGTTATCCATTTTTCTCGTTGGTTCTGTTTTATCTCTGAGACATAGTTACAAGCAATTAATGCAAACAGCAAAAAGGAAGTGTTGAAAACAGTAGTGAAATTGAAGAAGAAATTGACGTATGTCAGAGATCTCGAATTTTATGACAAATAGCAGACGTCGGAACTGGAAAAAATGAGTGATATCCATGCTAGAAGCAGATAAGATAGAAAGTTGTTTAACAAAAGATATTTGAAGACCTTAAATACAAATGCAGAACACACATTTGTCTTCATCATCTTCACATTTTAAATGATAACTTTAAAGAACAAAATAAAAATTGGTAAATCATTACCCTTGAGCGAGTATTCGTAGAATGCTAAGCCTGTGGTTCAAAGAGAAAATAGTCTGTGGTTGGTCGTTAGTCCCGGTAGTGTGACGCATGCTTTTTCCTCGGGAGGTGGTGGCGATCTTCTCCCGCAGGTCGACGAGATCCGACGTCGACTTACCGTCGGCTACCAGTGTTTCGATTTAAAATTACAGAAGTGTAAAAAAATGTAATATGGGCGGCGATAGATTGCATCAGGCAAGATAATGTGGTATGTTCGAATACCTAACCGAGACCAAAGGAAATAGAACACTAATACGGGAATGTCTGTGCCATTCTGAAGCACCACTAGTTGTCTAAGCGACAACGGTTCAATCAACTGCTCATACGCGTGAAAACAAACGGCGATTTTCATAGTAAAGTGTAACAGAAACAGTAAAGTAATTACCTTAAGTTAATGTGTTTAATTTTCATTTTCTTAATTCTGTTATAAAAAAATTGTATAAGGTAAACTGTATTTCAATTCTTAATTTTGTGTTGATGAAAAAATATTTTCAGATTTTCAAGTGAAAGAGTTTATAAAGATTTTGAAATGTTTTTTTTAATCTGATGTGATACGAGAAAATGGAAGTCATTTCTATAATTCTTGCACTTTAAATATATAAAATTAGTTATTGGATCTAAAAAGGGTGGCAAAGATTTTTTGTAGACCTGGGTTATTAACTGATTCAAGTTTCATGTATTAAAATAAACGCTTCTAACGGATAAATACGGCGTTATTTTGTTGTTGTTTTTAGGAAAGAGTCTTAAGCTACCTCCCAGATTATTTTCACTTATTTACATTATAATTGATATAAAGTGGAAATTAAGTTCCTATATTAAATGCTGCCTGTCTCAAAGGTTTAAGAACTCCTCCCAGAAAATGTCAGGCAAAATTTGCATCATTCATTTAAAATCTCTGATTGTAGAAATTAGCCACATTTACAAAACAGCTCTCCTGTAAAATAAGCTATTTTTTGCTTGTGACTGTATCTAAAACAAAATCTCGTCTACAAATTTCTTAAAAACACTTCTGATGTTTCCTGTTGACGTATTGGTAGATGTGCCCTCAACAAATTTTCAGGAATATAAATTATAGTATATCAAGAGTCATTGATCGTTTATGTAATGATTCACTGTTCAAATTATCATGTTGTACAATGTATAATTTCACATTTGTGCTTCCGGTAGTAATACCTCGGCATGTGGGGTAGTGTAGTGAAAGTGTGTGTGTGAGAGAGAGTGAGAGAGAGAAAGGAGAGAGGAGAGAGAGAGAGCAAGGGTAGTAGAAGGAACAAGGATGGGGAAGAAAATATCGCGCGCGGTTTGTGTCCCTTTTTTAACGTCACGTTCCGACTTTTACTTTGTGTTGAACAGAGAAACCACGGAAAACAATTCGAGCAGCCGGACTCTCAAATACTCCACATAGTGTCTGCATTCGATATAACTATCAAGCTGGTGGCTAAAATCTGCCACCATCGGAACTTGAACTCTAGTATCTCTTGGTCAGAGTCGCAGCATTGGCAACAGTTGCCCTGTTGAATCTTGTGATTGATATTACAGAAGTATCCGAGTCTCTTCAGACACTGATTCTAGAGAATGCATATAAAGGTAAAAAGTCCAATAAACGCTTGTTTTTATATTAACGTATTGAACGGGTCTATTCTAATGCGTCCACTAATGCAATCTTACGAAAATCTGCATTGTCTGACAAAACAGTAGTCTTTTCATGAAGTAATGTATCAATCCGCCATATATATACTAGCACAATAATTCCTGTACTGGTCTGTTGGTGAGGTGTAGTTGGCATTTTAATACGAGCAGAAATAACAAGTGTTAATGGTTATTTATGAAACAAGTCCTTAAAGACTAATGAAGGACGTGTTTCATACAATGATCTTTTATTATGTCTAGTTATTCCAGTTATTCAAAATATACATTAAACATTTTCATAAGTTAAAAACTGTCATTACTCTCGATGTTATGTAGCAAGGGTTGTAGGTACAGGTCTCGCCACCGTTTGTAAATAACAATCACAGTGCATGGAAGGACCAAAAAGACAAACACGCGCTTAGTTCCTTTGAAATCAATCATCTAAACGAATTAACATGCGGTTAACATGCGGAGTCCATTACAAATAGTTTAGCGGACTTTCGGTTATAGATTTTACCAGAGCTCGTAAATATTTGTAAAAATATGTCGTTTCCACAAAACCGAAATTTTGGGAATAAATATAAACAATTGATTTTGTATTGCTATATATGGTATGGTATGGTATACATAAATACAAACAAATAAACACAAATTTATTTTCACAATTGATTTGGTATTGATATATTAAAGTTTCAACTTTTGAACATTCCACTGAATGCAATGCCGTTTGAAGCCGTGACGTATATCTTCAAGTATTACAAGAAATATTTCTTTGTCCCACTAATCTCTCTTTGTCCTTGTCATTTGTGTCCGATTTCGTCCCCTTTAGTCACCATGTCCCCCTTGTCCCCCTTTTCCGCCTGGCCCCTTTGGCTCATTTTCTTCCCTCATCATCACACCATCATCATCCCATCATCCATACCCCCAGGGCTAACAACCTTGGGGGATAAAAATCGGGATTCAGCTAAAATGCTGATCCCCCCAGATGAAGGTACTTACACCTGCTGAAGAAGGATGGTCTGAGTTGGCCTAACGGCATCAGTAGGAAATTTCTCTTTTCGATAATACATTTGTATTGAATGTGTATTCATTTTCTATTATATTTTATGTGTTATTTAAATATCTGGCATGCTTGCAAAACTATCATTCAGTTATTAACAATATTTATTTCATGAACGACAACCGTAATAAATAGGGCTAGGATAGTTATGTAGTAACATTTTTTTATTGCATTGGAATATATGTATATTGTATTATGTCCACAGAGCAATGTTTCTACGGTGGGAAATGCACTTTTTTGTGTGCATGTTTTTACATATTTTGGGAGTCTTTAGAATTGCATATTATTTAGAACATATCGTTAGAATGATGCATATGTTGCTATTTTTACAGGAAAATGTCTAAAAAATACAATTATTAAATACTTTCTTCATGAAGTTACAACTTTTTACTAGTAAAAACATTAATAATAATATTAATAATAATATTAATAATAATAATAATAAGTTATGAACAATAATTACTTTTCATAAGGAACTGATTAAAATGTTTGTAAGATATGAAAATTTCGGCCTGGAAATTTTCCCAGAATGAAAAGGCTCTCCAAGCCGGAATCTAACTTCCCTCTCCCTTTTTCGTGAGTGATCTTGAGACGTCACGTTAAAAAATCAATGTATATTTAAAACTAACCGTAGCATCTGCACTATAGCTCAGTTTTGAGTGTGGGCGTGGAGTGCTCCGGTATTACTTTTCGGTCTCGAAACGTTTACGACGTATCTTGATTCATAGGTAGTATTGTGATTAACCAAAGGCGCTCGCTTTTTCGCAAAAATGCCACCATCGAAAAGAACATTACTTAACTCAGTTTATACGTGCGTGAAAATCAAGGTGTTCTAACTACTATTGGAATCGTGTTATTTTGTGTTGCATGTGAAAAGTGCTGATACTCGTTTCCAAGTGACACATTTGAAAACAGCAAAACACGTAAACAATGTTTCATTAAAAAAGTGGTTAACAGTTGATGCTAAAAGTACTCCAAATGAAACAACTACATTACAACTACATTAACGTCGGCCCCCCATTTGTCAACCTTTTATACGGACCTATGTGAGGCTTTTGCTGACATTTGCTACTTGTGCCGACATTTCACAGAATTAGTTAGAATATCCTAAATTACTTGCGTTCTTAGAAACATATACGAAACAAACTATTCCACATGAATCGACTGTTCGCAAACAATATGCTCCATTACGTTTTGAAAAAAAATTGTACAAGATGTTAGTAATTCAATAAAGATAATCTGTATTTAAAATAATTGTTGGTACGCTAGCCCAAAATGAAATTTCAAAGGCTTATCTTCTTGCGATTGAAAAATAGCAGCGACAAATGATACAATAGCAAAAGTGTTCTATAAGGCAATGTTGTTGTTGAGGTCTGAAGGAATTAGATATGAAAATGTAATTTTTTCATATCGGATGCGACCCCGTATATGATTAGGGCTTAAACTTCTTTACAATAGAATGATTCATGTAACATGCTTGGCACATGCAGTTCACCGCCTGAATGAAACTGTGGGCTTAATTTTTCTATTGTTCATTCTTTAATATCAAGCGTTCAAAAAGGGTATCCTTAAATCTCCAAGCAGAATCAATTTGTTTAAACAATTGGCTCCGTGAGTTCCATTTCCTTTTGAACCGATTATTACGAGATGGGGAACCTGGTTAGTCTGCCATATATTATTGTCAACATTTTGACATTATTGAGAATGTATTGAAATAATTAATGAAAATTAAGCAGAAAGCGTTGTTGAAAATTACTATATGCAGAGACGGAATAAAGAACTTAATTTATATTAAGACACACTGCATTTCCGTAGCCCTCACGGCGCAGGAACGAAATGACGTACCGCTTGTCACAAATATAAATTTAATAGAGAGTCTCTCACTAGAGCTTAAATCTCCGCCATGAAAAATTGCAAAGGTCGATGTAGAAATATTTAACTACGTACTAGAAAAAAATCCGGGTTACCGTACATTCAACACATTGCCAATATCATTGTCCGGTAAAACGGGGAGCAAATTATTGAATAAACATTGTCTCTGGAAGAAATAGCAACCTTTAAATATACACCAATAACATCTTTGGTAGCAGAACGTTGTTTTTCCAGTACAAATCAATTTTGAGAAGCGACAGAAAATTGTTTCTCTTATCAAACCTTAAAATGATTACCGTTATTCACTGTAATGGAAATATTAAGTGACCTTTAGCTATAGTTCCAGCCCACAATTAAGGTGAATTGTGTCATAATTTGCATTCTTTTGGTAAACTATATGTTACTTAGATCTTTAGTGATAAATATAACGGATGAAAAGAACAAATTATAATAATTTGATAATTTTTATTAGGTTTTGTATCGGACATATTTTCAGAGTTTTTAGTGCATACATACCCGTTTTAAATATCATAATTACATACATATTTTATATTTTTAATGTATAACTATCCAATGCCTAGTAATAAATTTCCCTTAGGGGTAATAAATTAGAATTGAATGTATATTAAATTATTTAATAGGTTTTAGTTGTTTGTGCCCGTTCGTTCTCACTATTTTAATACTCGAAATTCGTGCTTGGTTGCTTAACTATACCGTTTTCAACAATATTTATTTATTAACGGCAACATAGTAAATTTCTGTTTAAAGTAATAAATTAGTAATAAATGAGTAGTAAATATTCCATTTTGTTTGATGTGATTCTACTATTGTGGTTGTGCCAGCTTCACACGTCCTACCAAGACCTTGTACCAACAACCCTTGTACAGAACATCGAGAGTAATGAAAATTCTTAACTCTTGAAAGTGTTAAATGTTTATTTCGAATAACTATAAATAACAAAGACATTGTATGTGACACGTCCTCTGTTACATAAATAACTTGTTACATAAATAACTATATTCACAAGTTTAGAGCCTTCGAATGTTTAGCCACCGTTTTCAGATCTGTTAGAAATATGAAAATAGTTATTAACAATAAATTTAGAAATTACAAAATGTTGTTGTTACATACGTTGTACGAATGTAGTTGTAGAAAGGGGTTTAAAAATATAGCATTTGCAATTTTTTGAAAAAATCAAACCTGCCCGATTTCAATGAGCGTACTTTGATTTTTTCGAGCAATGAATTTTATGCAACATTTGGAGAAATGTTTGAGAAAATTTTGGAAATGTCCTAGGACCATCATGTAAAGTATCCCATCAAGAAAATGAAGAGGTGCGTTTCAAATTTGACGGATTGTGATATCAGCCAGATTGTATGGGAAATATTAATTTTGATGTAAATTCTGAGTACTGTTTAGGCGCAAGCTTTGTTTACAAACAGACGGACGGACGCACGGAGACAAAAACAGTGTTACAGAGCGACAGATGGAGGACAGACGGTTCGAAAAAACACTTTATGAGTAACCGAAAACTTGAAAACGTGTATTTCCGACGATAATTTGTAGCGTCCCATAACGTTATACTAATTATACTTATACTTAATACTTATACTAATTATACGTATACTTTATATTTCATTACAGGTGTCACAGAATGAATGTTACATATTTTGGGGTTAGAAAAAGAGGTCGAAGATTATAAATTTTTGCCAATAGACATATGGGAAATTTTATATAACGCAGTTGGGCACATGGCATTTACTGCCCAGTTTTAGACAACTCCTCATGAGGCAGATCATGCTCTGACACCAAATGATTCTCGTTACTCGCAGAGCACCATTGCATGAGACGTTGCCTAACTAGGGACTAATATCACATGTGTAACTTCGTTACATGGAGTTTCCCACCATTAATTTCTTTGAGAAAAGGTTATGATATTCGATCCCTGTGCACGTACTCGAAGTTTGTAATATTTATTCTGAGACACCTGTATATACTACGAATACACGAAAGGTAAAACAGAAAGGTCGGCAGAAGCCAACTTACGCGAGCATTGGTTATGTTGAAATACAATGATGTTTGCGTCTTCATTCTACGAACTCCAGCGAGTGTTTCGGTCACTTACATTTTGCCCGCTGATCGGGTTTGAATACAGGAACTGCGGGAATGAGAAAATTTACCAAGTCAGTTGCTTTTTCGAAAAATTGTGGCTGAAATTACCTTCAGATTATGAATTAATCTGCGCGATCCGTATCCGCTGAAGGAGCTTATCTAGGCATGCGGGTATCTGTTCTAAGCGACTAGTTTCAGATTACTTGCAGTTTTCAAATATCCGAATCAGCCACAATTACCCAGTTTGTGCATGCGTAATTCATTTGCGGATCACAAAGGTGCACGCGTCGCTGTTTCAATAGCACTGAGGCTAGGCACGTGGAGGAGCTTCAGGTTGAGATCTCATGACCGGAACTTCCTACCTACTCTGATGCGTAGCCAGGGTAAAGATAAGAGCTAACAGCAAAGAGTCTAACAATTATCAGTTCAGCAAAGAGAAGAATAATTGGTTTGAAAATGAACGTCTTTTAGTTTTCATCGTAATGGAAGATATTTTCTTGTTAATTTTATCAACATTGGATCGTATTGAGTAGGCCACAGATAGGGATCAATCCATACACAATAATTGGTAATAAATGTTTCAGGAGGACGCCAATAACGCCTAATAGAAATCGATGGTTACAGCAAAGAAATAAGATCACCAATATCCCTCTCCAAGCCATATTGCACATGGAAAACCTGTTGTGCGGAAGTGGACAAATTACTAGCAAAATAATTCCGTATCCTATAAATTATGAATTTAAGCGTAAACGCGTACTAGTTGGACGAGGAAAAAATTGTTATATTTCTGTGAACGAAGGGTGGGGTGTCTGGAGGGTAGCAGGAAGCAGAGTTGCTCGCAGAACAAGAGTCCGTAAAAGCGCGATGACCGGCAAGGCAACAGACGTGTTTCCATGAAAACGTGCCAGAGTTAAAGTGTTTCTACAATACAGTAATAATACCATCCCTAAAATTAGTTGTATTATAGAGTTAGTGTGGCGTATGCCGTAGATTTGCGAAAAATGTAAAGGAAGAAAAGCGGACCGCGCCTCAGAGAAAGGGAACAAGAGGATGAAAGAGAGCTTCAACCAAAGTTTTGGTCCGTCTTTTGCTAAGAACAGTATCCATATAGGGACATTTAACATCACCTCAACTCGAAAATGTAGTCCAAATTTCCTCAAGAATGGCGTACAAATTTCCTCAAGAACTGTAAGAAAGAAGCTGTTGGCTTAAAGTCACGACGAAACCTCAATAAACAAAAATTGACTGCTTATATGATCAAGAAGCGGCTTTAACAGCCGAAGTTGCACCAACAATGGAAAACACAGCGCAGTGGCATGTTCCATTATTCCAGAAGATATGTAGATAATTTTATATAATTCATAAATAAAATTTCATTCTTCCTCTATCTGAGAAAGTTTGTGACTGAAATTAGGAAATACGTCTACTGTCATCATGTACAGATAAATAACATAATCTTACTAAATTAGTTTCAAGTTGTATTCAGTGACGAAACCATCATCTGTGATATAGATGATAGCTCCCAATATGTTAGAAGAAGGCTAGGAGAACCCTTCAAGAAAGAATGTATGGTGTTTTAGTTTTCATCGTAATGGAAGGTCAAGAGGGTCTAGAATACAGTAATGCAATACAATACAGCATCCTACAACAAAGAAATATCTTGTGGAGTACATTATTACAGTTTGGAATGAAGATGACGAAATTGCCGAATAACACGAACTCGATTAAGGAATGCCCAGACGAATTAATGCTTTAATTCACGCAAAAGCCGCTCACATAAAGTATTAATAAGCCTACAGTTCCTTCAATTCTATAGTTTATTTCTGATTTTTTGAGGCAATAAAGATTTGTTTTTTTTAAAATACGATGTTGCTAATAATTTACCCACGCCCGTAATTGCAGTTATAACAAAAGACTTTCTATCATTGGTCGGAACAATATTGAAAGAAATTTAATGTTAATGTTTTATTCAGAAATGACTTTGCATGAACACCTCGATATCCTTTGTTCTTGTAAGTTAAAAAAACATATAATTCACATTTCAAACATGAAATAACGTTTCCATCTAGATCATGTTACAATATTTTTTCGTAGTTTCGAACGATCAGTAATGGACTGTGTTTTTCGAAATGACTGTTCAGACACACACTTCGCTAGCGCTGACTCAAAGTTTTCCTTCGCGAATTGCAAAACGTCATACACGTTTCTGTCTCACGTTCCGTGTTTTTTGTTTGCTTGTACCACTTAGTAGGTCAGTCACAGCGCAATCGTAGTTTGCGTACCTGATAGAAACTCGCAAGCATCACGATTCTTCAAAACTATTGAGAACGTTACAACCAACATTATAAAACAAGATTAGATACCGCGTGCATCATAAGACTTTTCAGGCAAATACAAAAAATCAATAACAGCAGCATTTCAGTTTTGTTTAAAAGACAATTACTTCCATGGAACAATGAAATATGCTAACATAAAAGAACGTAAAAATCATCTCCCC